>SJYC01024795.1:0-21027 GCA_006408675.1 Madoqua kirkii | reverse complement strand
GTTTCAGGATTGGGAGCGCATGTACACATGTGGCTGATTCATGTCAAATTATGGCAAAATAAATATAGTATTGTAAAGTAGAATAAAATTTTAGAAAATAAAATAAAAATAGAATAAATAAATAAATTATGTAACCCAAATACTGAAATAAAACCATAGAGAAGATGTAAAAAATAAAATAAAATAAAATAAAATATTTTAAAATCTTAAAAAATAAAATAAATTTTTAAAAAGCAAAGAAAATAAATAAATAAATAAATATATAAATAAGTCATGGGGCAGCACAAACAATGTGGTGAACATACTTAATAACATTCTATTATATATGTGAAAGTTGCTAAAGAACAGATCTTAAAAGTTCTTACAAAAGAAAAAAATTGTCACTATGAATTTTGATAAATATTAACTAAACTTACTGTGGTATTTTACAATATATACAAATATTGATATATTATTTTGTACACCCACTACTAATGTTATATGTCAAAAGGCAATCTACAGATTCTTAGTAATCCCTATCAAATGACCAATGACATTTTTTGCAAAACTAGAGTAAAAAAATATTTAAGTTATAAGGAAACAGCAAAGACTCTGAAGAACCAAATCAATCCTGACAAAGACAAATGAAGATGGAGGTATCAGGCTCCCTGACTTCAGACTATAATACAAAGCTACAGTAATCAAACAGTACAGTACTATACAAAAACTAAATTTAGACCAGTGGAACCAGATAGAAAGCCCAGAAATAAGTCCATACACGTATGGCCAAGTAATACTACTAATGTTATATGTCAAAAGGCAATCTACAGATTCTTAGTAATCCCTATCAAATGACCAATGACATTTTTTGCAAAACTAGAGTAAAAAAATATTTAAGTTATAAGGAAACAGCAAAGACTCTGAAGAACCAAATCAATCCTGACAAAGACAAATGAAGATGGAGGTATCAGGCTCCCTGACTTCAGACTATAATACAAAGCTACAGTAATCAAACAGTACAGTACTATACAAAAACTAAATTTAGACCAGTGGAACCAGATAGAAAGCCCAGAAATAAGTCCACACACGTATGGCCAAGTAATCTATGACAAAGGAGGCAAGAATATACAGTAGAGAAAAGACAGTCTCTTCATAAGTGGTTCTGGGAATACTGGAAAACAATATGTAAAAGAATTAGTTTGGAACACTCTCTAACACAAAAATAAAGTCATAATGGTTCAAAAACCCAAATATAAGGCTGGACATTACAAAACTCTTAGAGGAAAATATAGGCAGAACATCAGACATAAATTGCAGAGGTAGCTTTCCTATTCACCCACTATAGTAATGAAAATAAAAGCAAAAATAAACAAATAGACCTAATTTAACTAAAAGCATTTGCACAGAAGAGAAAATTATAACCAAAAAGACAAGCCATGGAATGGGAGAAAATACTTGCCAATGAAGCGATTGTCAAAGGATTCATATCTAAAATATGCAAGCAACTCTATGTCAAAAAAAACAACAGCAACTCAATCAAAAAAATGTGCAAAAGATCTAAATACACATTTCTCAAAGGAAGGCCTGCATGCTGCATTCTCAGTCACTCCAGTGTATCCAACTCTTTGCAGCCTCATGAATTGTAGCCTACCAGGCTCTTCTGTCCATGGGATTATCCAGGCAAGAATACCGGAGAGAGAGAGAGAGTCACCACTTCCTCCTCCAAGGGATCTTCCATGTCCAAGGAATGAACCCACATCTCCTGCATCTCCTGCCTTGGCAGGCAGATTCTTAACCACTTAGTCACTTGGGAACTCCAAAGGAAGGCATACAGAGTGCCAAAAGCACATAAAAAGATGCTCAACATTACTAGTAATTAGATAACTGCAAATGAAAACTACAATGAAGTATCACCTCACACTGATAAGAACAACCATCCTCAAAAAATCTACAAATAATAAATGCTGGAGAGTGTGGAGGAGAAACCTATTGGTGAGAATGTGAATTGTCACAACCTCTATGGAGAACTGTATGGAACTCCTTAAAATATAAAAACAGAAATATCACATGATCTAGTAACCCCACTCCTGTGCATATATGCAGAGTAAAACAATAATTTGAAGATACAAGCACTACAATGTTCATAGCAATACTATTTTAGAATAGCCAAGACATAGAACTAACCTAAATGTCCACAGAGGCATGGATAGAGAAAGTGGTATTTTTATATATATTTTAATGATATAAATGAACTTATTTACAAAACAGAAATAGACTCACAGATTCCAAAAACAAACTTATAGTTACCAAAGGGGAAACAAGGTGGGGTGAGAGATAATAGTTAGTAGGCTGGGATTAACATTCATATCAGTTCAGTTCAGTCACTCAGTCATGTCCAACTCTGCAACCCCATGGACTGCAGCACACCAGGCTTCCCTGTCCTTCACCAACTCCTGGAGCCTACTCAGACTCACACCCATCAGGTCAGTGATGCTATCCAACCATCTCACCCTCTGTCATCCCCTTCTCCTCCTGCCTTCAATTGTTCCCAGCATCAGGGTCTTTTCCAATGAGTCAGTTCTTTGCATCAGATAGCCAAAGTATTGGAGTTTCAGCTTCAGCTTCAGTCCTTCCAATGAATATTCAGGACTGATTTCCTTTAGGATTGGCTGGTTGGATTTTCTTGAAGTCCAAGGGACTCTCAAGAGTCTTCTCCAACACCACACAGTTCAAAAGCATCAGTTCATCAGCACTCAGCTTTCTTTATGGTCTAACTCTCACATCCATACATGACTATTGGAAGAACCATAGCTTTGACTAGATGGACCTTTGCTGGCAAAGTAATGTCTCTTCTTTTTAATATGCTGTCTAGAATGGTCATAGCTTTTCTTCCAAGGAGCAAGCATCTTTTAATTTCATGGCTGCAGTCACCATCTGCAATGATTTGGAACCCAAGAAAATAAAGGTCTGTCACTGTTTCCATTGTTTCCCTATCTATTTACCATGAGGTGATTGAACTGAATGCCATGATCTTAGTTTTTTTTAATGTTGAGGTTTAAGCCAGCTTTTTCACTTTCCTCTTTCACTTCCGTCAAGAGGCTCTTGAGTTCCTATTCGCGTTCTGCCATAAGGGTGGTGTCATCTGCATGTCTGAGGTTATTGATAATTCTCCTGGCAATCTTGATTCCAGCTTGTGCTTCATCCAGCCTGACATTTCACATGATGTACTCAGCATATAAGTTAAATAAACAAGGTGACAATATACAGCCTTGATGTACTTCTTTCCCAATTGGGAACTTGTCCATTCATATACATATATAAAATAGATATGAATAAGATATGAATACAGCACAAAGAACTTCACTCAGTATCCTGTAATAACCTACATAGGAAAAGAATCTGAAAAAGGATGAATATATGTATATGTATAACTGAATTGCTATGCTCTATGCCTTAAATTAACATATTATTAGAAATTAACTACACTGCAACAAATTTTTAAATGGCATTCAATAGAAAAGGTCAAATCAAATTTCATCGCAAGAAACTATGCAGTTTAAGATAATATGATATGTGCCTTGGTTTCACTAAATTACTAAACCAAAAGTGTGAAAGTGTTTTAACATGTTAGTTGGTCTGTCGTGTCTGACTCTTTTTGACCTCATAGACTGTTGCCTGACAGACTTCCCTGTCCAGGAATTCTCCGAGCAAGAATACTGGAGTGGGTAGTCATTCTCTTCTCCAGGGGTTCTTCCTGACCCAGGAATAAAACCCTGGTTTCCTGCATTGTAGGCAGGCTCTTTGCCATCTGAGCCACCAAGGAACCCCAATAAACTGAAATCTCGTGTTTAAAAAACCTAATATGGCCTTTAAAATTCCTCAGAAAAATTAGTCAAATAAATATTCTTGAGAAGCTGATTTAGATAAAATTTCATAATGAGAACTATAAATATAATACATTTCTTGTTGACTACTAAATTATATTACTAAGTTTTTTAAATATGTGTATCTACATAATATAGCTTATTTGCTTTGTGAGTACACTACTTTGTCTTTAAACTTCAACAGAGCTTTCTTCACTTCCTTGTTCCTCAGGGTGTAGACCACAGGGTTCAGAAGGGGTGTCATCACAGTGTAGAAAACAGCCACAATCCTGTCCACAACCTCCTTGGAGCCTGGTCTAAGGTAAATGAAAACACCAGGGCCAAAGAAGCAAAGGACCACAGTGCAGTGGGAGGCACAGGTCTGGAAGGCTCTCCATCTCCCCTCTGAGGTGCGGATCTTCAGGATGGAATGGACGATGGACATGTAGGACAGCACTATCAGGAGAAAGCAGCCTGAGGCCACCACCCCATTGTTGACAAAGATCACCAACTCCACGGTGGACGTGTCTGCACAGGCCAGTTTAAGGATAGCTGGTGCATCGCAGATGTAATGCTGGATCTGGTTGGGTCCACAGAAGGGCAAACGGAATGTCATTGTGGTCTGGACAGCAGAGTGCACAGAGCCACTGAGCCACGTGGTTGTGGCCAGGATGGCACACGTCCTCCCACTCATCATGCTGGCGTACCTGAGCGGGTAACTGATGGCCAGGAAGCGGTCATAGGACATGACGGTGTAGAGGAAGCACTCGGTGCTGCCCAGGAAGTGGAAGGAGTAGAGCTGGGCCACACAGCTGGGAAAGGAGATAGGACTGCCTTCTGGGGACACCAGGGTCATCAGCATTTTGGGCACAGTGACCGTGGAGTACCACATGTCAATGAAGGACAGGTTGCTCAGGAAGTAGTACAGGGGGGTGTGCAGGTGAGGATTCACTATAATCACCAGCAGGATGAGAAGGTTCCCCACCACAACAGTGAAGACATAGATCACCAGGAAGATTCCAAAGAGGAGCGTGTCCAGCTCTGGTGCATGGGGAAGGCCCACGAGGATGAACGCTGTCGCCAGGCTCACATTTGTCATTTCTCCAGGCTTTTGATCTCTCTTTCTCTCTATGGGAATATCAAGAGCACCCAGCATTTAATCAAGAACTGAGAACACATTTTCTATACCAAAATTGCATCATATATGGTACATAGTCCTAGGATCATGCCGACTTTGTTTATAACAAGTCACCTTTGAAAAAAAAGGATAGAATGATTCTGTCTTCTCCCTCTCATCTCTCTTACTCTCTCTCACACATAGAGACAGAAACTCACACACATATATGTGAGAAAAAAATAGGAGAAATCAATTTTAAATTTCCACTGTTGTATCATAAATATTGCTATTTCAGTGGGCTTCCCTGGTGGCTCAGAGGTTAAAGTGTCTGCCTTCAACGTGGGAGACCTGGGTTCAATCCCTGGATCGGGAAGATCCCCTGGAGAGGGAAATGGCAACCCACTTCAGTATTCTTGCCTGGAGAATCCCATGGATGGAGGAGCCTGGAAGGCTACAGTCCACGGAGTCGCAAAGAGTTGGACACGACTGAGAGACTTCACCTTCACCACCTGAAATACAGTTCAGTTGCTCAGTCATGTCTGAATCTTTGTGACCTCATTGACTGCAGCACGCCAGGCTTCCCTGTCCATCACTAACTCCTGAAACTTGCTCAAACTCATGTCCTTGCATCGGTGAGGCCATCCAACCATCTCATCCTCTGTAGTTCCCTTCTCCTCCCGCCTTCAATCTTTCCCAGCATCAGGGTCTTTCCCAATAAGTTAGCTCTTTGCATCAGGTGTCCAACGTATTGGAGTTTCAGCTTCAGCATCAGTCCTTCTAATGAATATTCAAGACTGATTTCCTTTTGGATTGGCTGGTTTGATCTCCTTGAAGTCCAAGGGACTCTCAAGAGTCTTCTCCAACACCACAGTTTAAAAGCATCAATTCATTAGCACTCAGTTTTCTTTATAGTCCAACACTCACATCCATACATGACTGCTGGAAAAACCACAGCCTTAACTAAATGGACCTTTGCTGGCAAAGAAATGTCTCTGCTTTTTAATATGCTGTTTAGGTTGGTCATAGCTTTTCTTCCAAGGAGCAACTGTCTTTTAATTTCATGGCTACAGTCACCATCTGCAGTGATTTTGGAGCCAAAAAAAAAAAAAGCCTGTCACTGTTTCCATTGTTTTCCCATCTGTTTGCCATGACGTGATGGGACCAGATGCCATAATCTTAGTATTCTAAATGTTGAGTTATAAGCCAATTTTTTCACTTTCCTCTTTCACCTTCATCAAGAGGCTCTTTAGTTCTTCTTCACTTTCTGCCATAAAGGTGCTGTCATCTGCATATCTGAGGTTGTTGATATTTCTCCCTGAAAACTTGATCCCAGCTTATGCTTCATCCAGCCTGGCATTTCACATGATGTGTTCTGCATGAAGTTAAATAAGCAGGATGACAATATGCAGCCTTGACATACTCCTTTCCCTATTTGGATCTAATCTGTTGTTCCATGTTCAATTCTAACTGTTGCTTCTTCACCTGCACACAGATTTCTTAGGGGGCAGGTAAGATGGTCTGGTATTCCCATCTCTGTAAATATTTTCCACAATTTCTTGTGATCCACACAGTCAAAGGCTTTAGCATAGTCAATAAAGAAGTAGAAGTTTTTCTGGAATTTTCTCGCTTTTTCTATGATCCAGTGGATGTTGGCAATTTGATCCTTGTTCTTCTGCCTTTTCTAAATTCAACTTGAACATCTGGAAGTTCACAGTTCACATATTGTTGAAGCCTGACTTGAAGACTTTTGAGCATTATTTAGCTACCGCTGGTAAAGAATCCACCTACAGTGCAGGAGACCCCGGTTCGATTCCTGGGTGGGAAAGATCCACTGGAGAAGGGATAGGCTACAAACTTGGGCTTCCCTTTGGCTCATCTGGTAAAGAATCTGCCTACAATGTGGGAGACCTGGGTTTGGTCACTGGGTTAGGAAGATTCCTCTGGAGAAGGGAAAGGCTACTCACTACATATTCTGGCTTGGAGAATTCCATGGACTATACAGTCCATGGGGTTACAAAGAGTCAAACACAACTGAGCGACTTTCCATTTGCTAGCATCTGAGATGAGTGCAGTTGTGAGGTAGTTTGAATATTGTTTGACATTGCCTTTCTTTGGGTTTGGAATGAAAACTGACCTTTTCCAGTCCTGTGGCCCCTGCTGAGTTTTCCAAATTCGCTGGCATATTGAGGGCATAACTTTGACAGCATTATCTTTTAGGATTTGAAATAGCTCATCTAGAATTCCATCACCTCCACTAGCTTTGTTCATAGTGATGCTTCCTAAGGCCCACTAGACTTCACATTCCAGGATGTCTGACTTTAGGTGAGTGATTATGCCATCATGGTTATCTGGGTCATGAAGATCTTTCTTGTATAGTTCTTCTGTGTGTTCTTACCACCTCTTCTTAATATCTTCTGCTTATGTTAGGTCCATACCATTTCTGTCCTTTATTGTGCCCATTTTTGCATGAAAGTTTCCCTTGGTATCGCTAGTTTTCTTGAAGATATCTCTAGTCTTTCCCATTCTATTGTTTTCCTCTATTTCTTTGCATTGAGTATCTCTTCATGCTATTCTTTGGAACTTTTCATTTAAGTGGGTATATCATTCCTTTTCTCTGTTGCCTTTTGCTTCTCTTGTTTTTTCAGTTATTTGTAAGGCCTCCTCAGACAACCATGCTGACTTTTTGCATTTCTTTTTCATGGGGATGGTCTTGATCACTGCCTCCTATATAATGTCATGAACTTCCATCCATAGTTCTTCAGGCACTCTGTCTATCAGATCTAATCCCTGACTTGATTATTTCCACTGTATAATCATAAAGGATTTGATTTAGGTCATACCTGAATGGTTTAGTGGTTTTCCCTACTTTCTTCAATTTAAGTCTGAATTTGGCAATAAGGAGTTCATGATCTGAGCCACAGTCAGCTCCCAGTCTTATTTTTGCTGACTGTATAAAGTTTCTCCATCTTTGACTGCAAATAATATAATCAATCTGATTTCAGTATTGATCATCTGGTGATGTCCATGTGTAGAGTCTTCTCTTGTGTTGTTGGAAGAGGGTGTTTGCCATGACCAATGCATTCTCTTGACAAAACTCTATTAGCCTTTGCCCTCCTTTATTTTGTACTCCAAGGCCAAATTTGCCTCTTACTCCACATGTTTCTTGACTTCCTGCTTTTGTATTCCAGTCCCCTATAATGAAAATGTTGGTAGGTGCCCAATATGCTACTGGAGAAATAAACCCAGAAAGAATGAAGAGATGGAGCCAAAGCAAAAACAACACCTAGTTATAAATGTGACTGGTGATGAAAGTAAAGTATGATGCTGTAAAGAACAATATTGCATATGAACCTGTAATGTTAGGTCCATGAATTAAGGCAAATTGGAAGTGGTCAAACAGGAGATTGTAAGAGTGAACATTGACATTTTCAGAATCAGTGAACTAAAATGGACTGGAGTGGATGAATTTAATTCTGATGACCATTATATCTACTACTGTGGACAAGAATCCCTTAGAAGAAATGAAGTAGCTATCCTAGTAAACAGAAGATTCCAAAATGTGGTACTTGGATGCAATCTCAAAAATGACAGAATGGTCTCTGTTCATTCCCAAGGCAAACCATTCAATATCACAGTAATCCAAGTCTATGCCCTGACCAGTAATGCTGAAGAAGCTGAAGTTGAACGGTTCTATTAAGACCTGCAAGACCTCCTAGAACTAATACCCTATATATATATATATTACTTAGCACCATAAAACAATTCAAATTTTCTGTTTGATTGTTTCTATGGGTCAGGTCACCTGGGTTCTCTGCTTCAGATCTCACAAAGTTGAAAATCAATGTGTCAGCTTCATCTGTAGTCTCATATGGGGCACAAGATCACCTAACTCAGTGATCTTAGTAAAACCCATACACAATAGATAAGTAAGATAAATAATGTAAAGTAGTTAGCAAAGTACCCAATGCTTTGTAAGTTCTCAATAATAGATAGCAAATTATATGAAACTGTTGTCCTGCTTTAAAAAGCCATATAGGTATAGATAATATGGAGAGACAGAGACCATAAGAGAGAGAAGGAGGGAGACAAAATAAATAAATTATCCTGTGCTATAGAGACTTCACAGTTTCAAAGCTACAGCTTCAGGGAAATTTCATCACTAGTATTGATTAATTCTGCTGTTTCATTAACACATACCACCTGCTTATGTGGGAAATACTGTCAGTGCAGTTTAAGAATTTAAACTCCATACAGAATCCCTATAACCTCCCATATGATCCAGAAAATACCAGCCCTCATAACACTACTGGCTGTGTGCCTGTCTTATTTTAGACTAGACTAACTTTTGTTGTTGTTGTTCAGTCGCTCAGTCATGTCCGACTTTTTGCAACCCCATGGACTGCAGCACACCAGACTTCCCTGTCCTTCACTGTCTCCCAAAGACTAACCTTTAGGAGGCTCTAAGAACATGAACTTCATATGTGTTCTCACAACCACAATCCACTGGGAACAGGCTGGCATCTAATATTTTGATGCACATTTCTATCTTAATATCTAAGTATTTTCCAGTATTGGCTTTGTTAGTGATGATATCCCTCCCCCATCTTCCACTCCTCATATAATAAAACACAGTGATGCCCTCATAAGAGAAGACAATCCATTACGTATCTGATTCTTGTTTAAAATCTACTCCTTGTGACAAGAAATACAGAACCAACATAAGAAAAAGGAACCTAGGTTACATGAATGTCAAGAAAATTTGGAATTGTGTACAGTGAAAAGTGAGGTAGATGTTCTTAATTTAATCCAAAATATAGTTCATTTCAAGATTGTTACTGTTTTTCAAGAAAAGACTCACCAATATGAAAGAAATGAGTTTCTCTGCTCTTAGCAAAACTCATACACAATGGATCCTATCGTCACACAAAGTGCCTTAAGCTACATTAACGGTCAGTTCAGTTCAGTTACTCAGTTGTGTCTGACTCTGCGACCCCATGGACTACAACACGTCAGGCTTCCCTGTCTATCACCAACTCCCAGAGTCTACTCAAACTCATGTCCATCCAACCATTTCATCCTCTGTCATTCCCTTCTCCTCCTGCCTTCAATCTTTCCCAGCATATATTATATAATGTATTTAAAATTATACATTAAAGGAATATTGTCCAAATAAGAAAGTATATAACAGAGACAATTATGCTAATCACCTATGTGGATATCGGAACTCAAAAAAGGAACAAATATGTCTCTTAAATTTCTACTGCACCAGTGGGTCCCATCATCAGGATAAATCACATTTATATTAAGTATGAAATTTTTCATCAGGTGAATTTCAAGGCAGCCTGAAACCTAAGGCAGGAGTATCAGTGAGAGGTATCAATGTTCAACTTGTATGTTCATGCCATAGCAACTTAGTCGCTATTCGTAGGTCTTTATTACTAGGGAAGATCTCCTGGAGGAGAAGTATGGCAACCCACCCCAGTATTCTTGCTTGGAGAATCTCATGGATGGAGGAGCCTGACAGGCTACAGTCCATGGGGTCACAAAGAGTCAGATATGACTGAGTGACTAAGCACAGCACAGCACATTACTAACTATATATATACAGACATGTATATCTGTGTGTATAAACATATACACACATATGTATGCAGTGAGTGTGTCTGTGTGTGTGTGTGTGTGTGTGTGTGTGGAGAGAGATAGAGAGTGAGAGAAAGAGAAAAAGAGAGAGTGAAAAAGAGACAAAGATTTGATAACCACATTTAGAAGAAAGTCTAACAATCCCCAAGTATCTTATCTCTGAATGGAAGTTCAAGAAGGAAAGCAAGAGCAAGAGGAAATGAGAGAAATCTACTTTTCTAAGAACTCACCGCCACTATGTGACTCCTTTCAATATAAAACTCATTTGTGTTTATCCCTCACCCTGCCAAAATGTTTAACTTTCTACATGCTATGTCGAGGCACTTATTTGCAAGTTAATACTCGAAGAGCTGGTGTACCTGTGGTTGTTTGTGGAGTGGTTCATTTCTGTTCTAGGACCCCATTAGTTGAAAGGCAGCGAATGGAAACTCATATAGCTAGACAGGCAGAAGCATAACTTGATTTACTTTCTCAGGGAATAGGATTACTCTTGAGTTTCCTGGATAATCAGAAAAACAATTGAAAGGGACTAATTAAAGGTTTTTAAAAGTCACGCATATATTTCCCTGTGTGTTTGTCATGTGAACACTCCTGAGAAAAGTTCATGTGTTTCTGGAGCATGCAGTTTTACCTAAGAGGAAACGAAGGGTTCAATTATCCTATTCCCTCATCAGTGTTGCAGATAAACTCACAATGGTTTATTCTCAACATAAAATCACACAGAACCCAAAAGTGATCATCTCCTTTTGTACTCCCATCTTACATCTCACTATCCCTTGCACCCTATTTTAAGGTGATTTAAACTGCTGAATTTCTAAACATTTTCAAAAGCTGAATTTATACACAATTATGGAATTTTTTTAATTTAATACTTTATTCTATTTTTCAGTACTGTATTGGTTTTGCCATACATTGACATGAATCAGCCACAGGTGTACACGATCTCCCCATGCTGAAGCCCCTTCCCACCTCCCTTCCTCCCCCCATCTCCCCGGATCATTATGGCATTTTTTATTACAGTTGTTTAGGTAAAGATGTTTTACCTAAACAAAGAAGGCTGACTATAAAAAATGATGCATTGAACTATATTGATTGCATTTTATTTGGTTTTGAAACTTTAATGAGAAAAAATATATTAAGCTCAAGAACACTGTGGGGGGGCATTGATTTCATTTTAAAATACAAATTTAGATGTGACATGATAGAGGTGCTAACTATTGATACAATGGCAAGTATAGTATATAAGTACATCAGGTCATGTTGTAAACCTTAAATTTACAGTGTTATATGTCAAATATATTTCAATAAGAAAGAACACTTGTGATGTAAGTAAATGAATCTTTGAAGAATTATTTAAAAACAAAACAAATTTAAAAATAAAATAAAAATTATGCAGCTAGAGCTTAATAACCATACTACAGGTAGAGAAAGAGTTGAGAACTTAAACCAATTTTCTTTTTTTAATATAGGTGAAGTCTTTCAGTCGTAACCGACTCTTTGCGACCCCGTGAACTGTAGCCTTCCATCCATGGGATTTTTTAGGCAAGAATACTGGAGTGGGTTGCCATTGCCCTCTCCAGGGGATCTTCCCGACCCAGGGATCGAACCCAGGTCTCCCGCATTGAAGGCAGATGCTTTAACCTCTGAGCCACCAGGGAAGCCAATTGGAGGTTAATTACTTTACAATATTGTATTGGTTTTGCCATACATCAACATGAATCCGCCACGGGTATACTAAACCAGTTTTCTAAATAGCACTTTAGTTAATAAGATAATTACAATTATAGTTCCTTATTTTGCAGAAAATACTGACAGTATGCCATATCTAAAATGAAATTAATTCCAGATGAAGTAAAGATTTAAATAAAGAAGGAAAAAACAAAGCATTAAGACAACATATAAACAAAACCAGAAAATCTAGGGAAAACTTTCATAATGAATTTTGATATCTGGTCTTTCAAATCTTCAAGCTTTTCCTTCTCTAGATTATCCATGCCATTTTGTGAGTCCCTTTCCACTTGAAAACACACTATATGGTCCACATATCTACAGAAAAAAGTGATGAGATTATATCTAGGATTTCATTGAATCTGTAAGCAATTTGAGGAGAATAAGAATTTTAAAATCTGTCTTTCAAGCCATGAGCAATTTATGATCCATCATTTATTCAGAAACTTTTATAATCTCTCAAATAAACATTTTTAAGTTTCTATTGTTTCGGTCTTATACATCATTACTTATATTTTTATCCAGATCAAGTTTTTTCAACCTCAGCACTATTGACATTTGGAGCAAGACGAGTCTTGTGGGGGTCTGTCCCATGCATCATAAGATGTTCAGCAGCATCCATGATCTCTAGCCACTAGATACCAGCCTCTGAGACAATCAACAACTTCTACAGACATTTTCAAATCACAGTTGAGAGCCACTGATCTAGATACTTAATAAACATTTGCTTTTTATTTTGAACCAAAACACCTGGGCACAAATTGCAAGTGCATAACCCATTTTAATATGTTTTATAGAGCACACACAAATTCTCTTTGCTATAAGCCAATGTGTGGCTATACCACAGTTTATTTTTAATTCAACAGTACATAGGCTGTTGAATAGCTTACAATTTAGCCCGTTAAAAATAGTGCTACAAAAAAATAGAATATATGTTTCATGTGTATATACATATGAAATTTTCTTTGGTAAATCTATATAATATATAGCATACATAATCTTATATATGTTATATATTGTAGGTTATATGTTATATGTTTTCCTTTTGAGACTTCCCTGGTGGCTCAGTGGTAAAGAATTTGCCTGCCAATGCAGAAGACATGGGTTGATCCTTATGTGTGAAGAAGATCCCATGGAGACAGAAATGATAACACACTCTAGTATTCTTGCCTGGGAAACCCCATGACCAGAGGAGCCTGATGGGCAACAGTCCATGGGGTTGCAAAAGAGTTGGACACGACTGAGTGACTAAACAAAAACAGTCTTCCTTTTGGAGGCACATTCAGATTTGTATAAGCACACACATGTATTTCTACCAGATATATACCTAGGAATGGAATTGCTGAGTCACAGAGAATGTTTATCATTGTTTTAGTAGATTCTGCCAGAGTTTTACCAGTTTATTCTCCCAATGTCAGTGCATGAAATTTCCATTTGTTTCACATATGACCATCATTTGGCATCATTGGTCTTCTCAACTTTGGCAGCTAATGGGTGTGAAGTAATATTTTATTGGGGTGGAATTTTTTTCTTCCAGATGAAAAATGAAGTTGAGTATCTTCTAGTTATTTGATTTTTGGATGATATTGTGAATGTTATCTTTTTGAAATTTCACTACTATCTTTCATTCTTAAATTTATCGTTTCTTTTATTACCAAGTCACATTAAGAGGATGAAAGGGAAGCTGCAGAGTGGGAGATAGTAATTGTAATACATATTTTTCACAAAGAACTTAGATCCAAAATAAATTGTATTCACAAATCAACAACAAGAACAAAAAAATAGAGAGATCCCTCTCAAATTGGAAAACTGAGCAAATAATACGGATCAGCAATTCACAGCTGATGATTAAAATGACCTTGGAAAGCTGAGTAAACTCATTGAAAAGAACGTGAAAGTTAAGTCACTCAGTCGTGTCCGACTCTGCAAGCCCACGGACTGTAGCCCACCAGGCTCCTCTTTCCATGAGATTCTCCAGGCAAGAACACTGGAGTGGGTTGCCATTTCCTTCTCCAGGGGATCTTCCCAATGAAGAGATCAAACCCAGAGGTCCTGCATTGCAGGCAGATGCTTTACCCTCTGAGCCACTGAGACCCCATTTCAATCCCTGGGTGAGGAAGATCCCCTGGAGAAGGAAATGGCAACCCACTCCAGTACTCTTGCCCGGAAAATCTCATGGACGGAGGAGCCCGGTGGGTTACAGTCCATGGGGTCGCAAGGAGTCGGACACAACTGAGCGACTTCACTTTCACTTTCTTTCATAGAGTAAACTCATTACTAGTCAGTAAGATGTCAAATAATAGAGCAGGTTACTAATTCATACTCATTAGATGGACAAATAGTGAAAACATCTGTTTGTGGCCTGGATATAAGTAAAAGCTTTATCTTATATATTGTAAATATGAATAGTTATAAGAAAGCAATTTGGTAATTGTTACTGAATTTATATATATATATAAATTTATATTATATATATAAAATTTAATCCAGTAATTCCAGTCCAGGAAGCTACATCATAAAAATAAAAGCACCAGTGCTAAGTATTTTTTCAAATATGTGTTAATAGTTAGTTTATATCTGCAAAACAACTAAAAAGGGTGAAAATCCCTAAAAGGAATGGTTGAATAAATCATGGTACTGCTAGGTCATAAAATATGTAGCAGCTAATAAAAGACTTATTTATAACCACATCAATTAACCTTGAGGAATTTTCATGATATTTTCTAATAGGAGGGGGTGTGGCTATCATTGTGCCATTTTGTAAAACAAACTGACAATGTGTATATTATAGGAGCATAGAGAGAGGAGTAAAAAGATAAAATCAGAGTATTAATTATAGGCTGAAAAGTAGTGATGATAAAAACAAGCAAATATACTTTTAAGGATGAAAATAATAATATGACATGGGTAATATAACCTAATTAATTAATAATTACATGCATATATATGTAAAAAGAAACCATAAATCAAATACCTGGATATTGATATGTAGGGATGATTAAAATATATACTTTAAGTGGAAAAAGCATAAAAAGTATTTATCAGTTAAAACATATCCCCACATGCACAAACCCAGGTAAAAAGAAATTCAAAAAGCCAAAGAGTCAAATTTATAAAAGGAACAGGGAACATGAAAGCCAGGCAGAATGTTTGCAAAATAATGCCAAAGGAATAACTGGTGAGGGTCCATGGCTGTCTCCATGCAACTCAGCTCCTCAGATGGCCCACCAGTACTACAAACATAAACCAACCTCCTAAAGCATGGCTGATACATTGTTAGCCCTTTCAAAATTCTATGCTACCCTTGCCATTTCATTTTGAGTTTATTTGCTATTGAAGGAGATGTGGGTTCGATTCCTGAGTCAGAGAGGTCCACTGGAGCAGGAAATGGCAAGCTACTCCAGTATTCCTTCCTGGCAAATCCCATGGACAGAGGAGACTGGTAGGTTATAGTCCATGGAGCCACAAAAGAATCACACCTATTGAAAAGACTATATTTTCTACATTGTATAATCTTGCCTCTTTTGTCATTGTAGAGATGTGGATAGACCTAAAATCTGTCATACTGAGTGATGTCAGAAAGAGAGAAATAATTACTTTATATTAACTCATATATGTGGAATCTAGAAAAGTGGTACAGAAGAATCCATTTGCAAGACAGGAATAGAGATGCAAATGTATAAAACAGACTTGTGGACACAGTGGGGAGGGTGGGACAGATTGAGAGATTAACATATACATACCACCATGTGTAGTACGTACAACCTGTATGCAGGTCAAGAAGCAGCAGTTAGAACCAGACGTGAAACAACAGACTGATTCAAAATAGGGAAAGGAATAGGACAAGATTGTATACTGTCTCACTCTGCTTGTTTAACTTATATGTAGAGTACATCATGTGAAATGCTAGGCTGTATGAATCACAAGCTGGAATCAAGATTGCCAGGAGAAATATCAACAATCTCAGATATGCACATGACTGACACACTCTAATGGCAAAAGGAACTAGAGTCTCTTGATGAGAGTGAAACAGGAAAGTGAAAAAATTGGCTTAAAACACAACTTTCAGAAAACTAAGATCATGTCATCCAGTCCCATCGCTTCATGGCAAACAGATGGGGAAAGAGTGGAAACAATAACAGATTTTATTTCTTGGTCTCCGAAATCCCTGTAGATGGTAACTATAGCCACCAAATTAAAAGATGCTTGCTCCTTGGAAGAAAACCTGTGACAATCCTAGACAGGGTATTAAAAAGTGTATAGTCAAATCTATGGTTTTTCCGGTAGTCACGTACAGATGTGAGAGTTGGACCATAAAGAAGGCTGACTGTCAAAAAATTGATGCTTTTGAACTCTCAAGAGTCCTTTGGACAGCAAGGACATCAAACTCGTCAATCCTAACAGAAATCAGCCCTAAATATTCAATGGAAGGACTAACGCTAAAGCTGAAGCTTCAATACTTTGGCCACCTGATGTGAAGAGCCAACTTATTGGAAAAGACCATGATGCTGGGAAAGACTGAGGGCAGGAGAAGGGGGCAACAGAGGATGAGATGGTTGCATGACATCAGCGACTCAGTGGACATGATTTTGAGCAAACTGGAGGAGAGAATGAAGGGCAGGGAAGCCTGGTGTGATGCAGTCCATGGGATCGCAAAGAGTCAGACACAGCTTGGTGACTGAACAACAACTACCATGTGTAAAATAGCTAGTGGGAAGCTACTGTATAGCACAGGGAGCTCAACTTGGTGCTTTATGATGACTTAGAGAGGTAGGATGGGGCTGTGGGGGTGGGATAGAAGTTCAAGAGGAAGGAAATATAAGTAAACATATAGCTGATTCAAGCTTCCCAGGTGGTGCTAGTGGTAAAGAACCTGCCTGCCAATGCAAGAGATATAAGAGACACAGCTTTGCTCCCTGGGTCAGGAAGACCCCCTAGAGGAGGGCATGGCAACCCTCTCCAGCATTCTTGCCTGGAGAATCCCATGGACAGAGGAGCCCAGCAAGCACAGTCAATAGGGTCGCACAGAGTCAGACACAACTTAAGTGACTTAGCAGGCAGGCAGGCAGAGCTGATTCACTGTGTTATACATCAGAAACTATCACAACATTGTAAAGCAATTACATTCCAATTTAAAAAGAAAGAAAGAAATTCAAAGAGGATTTTTATAGTAATTAACATATGATATTTATATAGCATCTTTTGGGTTCCATAAATGTTTCAAACTAATAAGCACAACCTCTGGTCACTTTTGATAGGATGTGTATCCAA
This sequence comes from Madoqua kirkii, assembly GCA_006408675.1. Lineage (NCBI taxonomy): Eukaryota > Metazoa > Chordata > Mammalia > Artiodactyla > Bovidae > Madoqua > Madoqua kirkii. Next base: position 3,429 of record SJYC01024795.1, on the reverse strand, counting down.
AATATAAGAACAATGTTCCTTGAAAATATTTGGCTGATGATAACCTTGAATGTAGAAAACACCCCCCACATTTTACCGAGGAGGAAGAGATGTATTTTTGTCTTCATTTTGCTCACAGTGAGCAAAAGAGGATCACACTGTAAACATCTGAGTAAACACCTTAGTGCAGTCCACCTAATGTCTCCACACGCCCACCACAGGGACATGGCAGGAATTGCCTACTGGTTTCTTGTGGTTGGATGAGGCAGGTCCTGGGCAATGAATGCATGGTCTGGGCGTTGAGATTATCAGAGAAAGAAAGAGATCTGAAATGTTTTGAATTTAGCCTCTTGTGTCCAAATTTTCTTCTTAGAATAAAAGACTCAGAAGACATTATGATTTGGCCTGAAAAGTAGAAGCTCTGTGAATTTGGGGCAGATACCAAAACACATAAATTGAAACAGACTTTGTATCATTCATGTGCTACCTGTTATTATTGTGAGTTATATGTTTGAGGCAATCTTTTATCTTCTATGTAATTTGATTTTCAGACTGTGACTCATTCAACTATCTAACTTCAGTTAGATGTCATGCAGTTTACTCTGGCACCACGTATACACTTTATGACAGTCTGAACCTCACTTGCTTACTTACGTGTTTCACATTTGGTGGCACATAGTACCAGAGTTTTTGGAGCACAAATGCTGTCTGACATTCTGGATTTCTTGTGCCTTAAATATAGATGTGTGTGTGTGTGTGTGTGTGTGTGTGTGTGTGTGCTCAGTCACTTTAGTCATGTCTGACTCTTTTCAACTCTATGGACTATAGCCTGCCAGGCTCCTCTAGGTCCAGGGGACTCTCCAGGCAGGAATATTGGAGTGGGTTGTCATTTCCTTCTCCATAGGATCTTCCTGACGTAGAGATCAAACTCGTTTCTCCCACATTGGCAGACAGATTCTTACCTCTGAGCCACAAGGGAAAACTTGTTAGCTATTTACTTTTTATAATGTAACTATTTACTTCTATAACTTAAGATCCCTTTCAAGTACTAATTAACACAGAAAATATAGCTTCAAGCAATTAATCATACATATCATGCTACTACAAACAATCGCGTGTACACCTGTGGCTGATTCATGTCAATGTATGGCAAAACCAATATAGTATTTTAATGTAGAATAAAGTAAAAATATATTTTTTAAAATAAAAAGAAAAGAAAAATAAAATATCAGGTTAACAGGGGAATGACTTGATAATAATGAGTCTCGGAGAACAAATTCAATGCTCCACAGCAGTTATTTTAAGGAGGGACTCAAGAAAATACATCAAAATACAGCATAATGTGTTGAAAGTTTTGCTCAGCTTTCATCATTTCCTAAGTGGAAAGCAAACATCACTCTGAATTATTTGATTCCTTTTATTATTAATAATGACATGGTGAAGTGTTTATACAATAAGGTAGCTCCAATTAATATTTGATAATATAAAGGATTGTTGAAGTATTCTAATTATCCATTACTGTTTGTTTTCTGAGATCTTTCATTCCATCCCACCTCTATCATCTTTATTTATCTCTTCTCTTATCCCTTTTTCAATTGTATAAATTAGAAATGCACAAGGAATGATTATGGGCAGACCCTCTGAGTTTTAGGGTAACTTTTACTACTTCAAGCCAAATGAGGAAAGAGGGGAAAAAAATTTAGACATAAGAAATTTGAGGCAATAGCTTTATCTCCTAGTGGAAATACATGGAAAACAAGGATTTGAACAAGGAAGGTAGGAATAGCATGGAGAGAAAGAGAAGGCCCCTGTTTAGGAGTGATATCTAACATTATGAGTGTGCATCAGAACTTGGGTCCCTCAGAAAGTATAAACATCCTGGGAAATGGAAAGAGCCTGTAACAGGGAGAACATCATAAAGAAAACAGACCAAGATTTATGAAGGTGGATTACTATACAGGGTATGACAGTATTTCTCCTTGAGGAGTCCACAACTTAATCTGGAGCATGTAAATAGGCAGTGTGATGAAGCATTTGAAATCTAAATCAGGCAGAGGTAGAGTAACTAAGGTGTGATACATAAGGGAAAGTTGTTTCAAAACCTACATTTGATATGTAAAATACACATAACTGTACAAAATTCTGTGCTTTTTTATTTTGGTGGTTATTGACATCCATTGATATTGTCTTGCTCCCCAAACAGTTAAAAGTTTCCTGATATTTAGTGATAGCAGTGCAGGGTAGAATTTAACACAATGAGATTTGGTGTCAGATATCTGGGGGTAAGCCTTGACCAAATTCCTTACTAAATGTGTGAATCTGAGTAGCCATTCTAATCTTCAGTTTTGACTTCTTATGTATCAACAGAAGAAGGCTGAGCACCAAAGAATTGAAGCTTTTGAACTGTGGTGTGGGAGAAGACTCTTGAGAGTCCCTTGGATTGGTGACTGCAGCCATGAAATTAAAAGACGCTTACTCCTTGGAAGAAAAGTTATGACCAACATAGATAGCATATTCAAAAGCAGAGACATTACTTTGCCGACTAAGGTCCATCTAGTCAAGGCTATGGTTTTTCCTGTGGTCATGTATGGATATGAGAGAAAGCTGAGCACTGAAGAATTGATGCTTTTGAACTGTGGTGTGGGAGAAGACTCTTGAGAGTCCCTTGGACTGCAAGGAGATCCAACCAGTCCATTCTGAAGGAGATCAGCCCTGGGATTTCTTTGGAAGGAATGATGCCAAAGCTGAAACTCCAGTACTCTGGCCACCTCATGCGAAGAGCTGATTCATTGGAAAAGACTCTGATGCTGGGAGAGATTGGGGGCAGGAGGAGAAGGGGACGACTGAGGATGAGATGGCTAGATGGCATCATTGACTCGATGAACATGAGTCTGAGTGAACTCCAAGAGTTGGTGATGGACAGGGAGGCCTGGCGTGCTGCAATTCATGGGGTCACAGAGAGTTGGACACGACTGAGCTACTGAACTGAACTGAATGACTGATTCATGTCGAGGTTTGACAGAATATAGCAAAATTCTGTAAAGCAACTATCCTTCAATAAAAAATTAATTAATTAAAAAAATTCTCATACAACTTCAGTAGATTATCAAAGTGAAGAAATGAATAGTAATGCACTGTTTTTAGCTAATATAATTACCTTTATTCAAAGTTACTTTGCTGTATACCTGAAATGAACACACCATTATTAACCAACTGTATTCCAATATAAAATAAAATTTTAAAAAAATAAATAAAAGAGGTACAAAATAGATCAAAGACAATGAATGAAAATGTGCCACAGAGAACGCATAGTTTTCCATTGAAACACTAAATGTCTCTTTATGGTCATACTTACTTGAATCTAAAATAATCTCAAAGAAAGACTATTCTTAATTCAAAATAAGAGTGGTCTTATTAGATTTAGTCTTATTAAATATACATAGGTATAAT
>SJYC01024793.1:0-10972 GCA_006408675.1 Madoqua kirkii | reverse complement strand
AATATTTTCCCTTTTAACAACTGTCATATATAACTTACAGCAGTGTTAAATGTATCATATGGCACCTTACATCACAAGTAACTATCTCACATCTGGAAGTTTATATATTTTCGCTGCTTTATTCTAACTTTCCTCCCCAAAACTCCCATCTGGTACATACAAATCTTATTTCTTTTTCTATGAGTTGGATTATTTGGTTATTTTTGAGATATAATCAATCTACAGCACCGCGGTAGTTCTTGATAACACAACATAGTGATTTGATATTTCCATACATTTGAAAAATGATCATCATAATACATCTATTTACTACTGTTATCAAATAAAGAGATTAAACAATTATTGGCTATATTTCTCACACTGAACATTTCACACCTGTGACATTAATTTTGTAATTGAAAGTTTGTACCTCTTATTCTCCTTCACCTATTTACCTCCTTCCTCCAACTCCCTTCTCTCTGGCAACCATGTGTTTATTCTCTGTATCTGTGACTCTGCTTCTTTAGTTATATATGTTTATTTGTTTTATTTTTTAGATTACACATATAAGTGAATTCATACAGCATGTGTATTTCTCTGTCTAACTTATGTCAACAAGCATAATATGTTCTAGGTTCACCCATGTTGTCACAAATGGCAAGATAACATTTTTTATGGCTGAGAAATATTTCACTGTGTGTATATATACATGCATACACACACACACACAAACACACACACATATATATACCAAATATTTCTTATTTCTTCATCTATCAATAGACACTGTTGTTGGTTCCATATCTTGACTATTATAAAAATATAATACGCTGCAATAAACATAGGAGTGCATGGATCCTTTTGAACTTGTGTTTCGGTTTCTTCAGACAAAGACATAAATACCTAGGGGTGGAACTACTGAATCTTGTGGTAGTTCTTTTTTGGTTTTCTTTTTTGAGGAATCTACATAAATTTTTCCATAATATCTGTACCAATTTATATTCCCACCAAGAGGGCACAAGTGTTCCATTTTCTCCACATCTTCACCAACACTCCAATACTATAAAGTGATGAAAGTAGGTACTCTGTCTTGTTCCCTTAAAGGAAATGCCTTCAGCATTTTATCATTGAACATGTAACTAGCTATGGGCTTCTTATACACTGTCTTTATTATGTAGAGGTAAGTTTTCTCTATACCCATTTGTGGAGAGTTCCTATCATAATGGACATTAAATTTTATCAAAAGCCTTTGTGCACCAATGAAGATCATCATATAATTTTTATTCTTCAGTTTGTTCATGCAGTATATCACATTGATCAGTTTGTGGATCATGAACCTTATTCCATCTTGTGATAAATTCCTGTTAATCATGGTGTATAATCCTTCTAATGTACAGTTGCATTCAGCCTATTAATATTTAATCGATGATTTTAGCATCTATTTTCATTAGAGATACTGGTTCCTACAACCATCCCAGCACACACCCCAGGCCACGATGAGTCCTGGCTCTAGCTCCTCTAATCTCCAGACACTCCAAGCTGCTGTTTACAGGGAGAGTATACACACTGGGGAGAAGGAGCCAATAAGGACCTCGCACTGCGTCTGACTAGGGTGAAGACAGCTATCGCTGGTGCTTGCGGAGGTGGCGTACTGGGAGCTGCTGGAGCTCTGACTGGCATGTCCCAAAAGGTGCATCAGCCTGTGTTGAGCACCCTGTCTAGCCACTCTAGCTCCAGTGCAGCTCACACTACAGTGAAGGCTGCCATGGCCAAGGAGAGTGCACACCGGAAGGGGACAGAGCAGCTCAGATGTGGCATTGCATTTGAATATGGCAAGGGCCACCGCTGTTGGCACTCATGGAGTCGGTGGATCAGGAGCTATCTGGAGCTCTGGATGGCACACTGGGAATGTCTTAGTACACACTTCAGCCCACACTTGCTTTTGGCCTGTTCCCCTTGAGGGCAGTGTGCCATTGCTGAAAGGGCGCAAGAGATACTTGGAAAAAAGCTGCTCAGACCCAAATCTCAGGGCTTCTTCTCCAGCACCGTGGGACCCAAGCCCACCACTGATAAGGTGATGGTGGCCACTGAGCATAGCAGAAGCTCCAGCTCACACCTGGCACTGGATCTAGTTCCCATCTCCAGCTCCACTTCCCACCAAGGTGATAGCTTCTAGCACACCCTGGTGGAACACATGGCCCATGCTCATTTCAAATCTAGATCCCAGACAAAAACCACTAGGTGCAAACATAGTGCATAGGAATAGTCCCACACAGGAGAGATCAGGAGAGGTAGCTGTGTCACCTTATTCCATAGAGACAGAAAAATTAAGCAAAATGAGAAAACAGGAATTTGTTTCAAATGAAGAACAAGGGAAAAACAGCTCATGAAATAGAGATAAGTAATTTATCAGACACAGAGTTCAAATTATTAGTAATAAGAATGCTAATTGAATTTGGCAAAACGATAGATGACTACAATGAGATTTTTAACAATGAAGTAGAAAATATTTTTTTTTAAGATTCAGAGCAGAAGACTAAATCACTAAAATTAAAAATACACTAGGAGGCATTAACAGCTAATAAGTGGATATGCTGCTGCTGCTGCTGCTGCTAAGTCATTTTAGTTGTGTCTGACTGTGCAACCCCATAGATGGCAGCATACCAGGCTCTGCCATCCCTGGGATTCTCCAGGCAAGAATACTGGAGTGGATTGCCATTTCCTTCTCCAACGCATGAAAGTGAAAAGTGAAAGAGGAGTCGTTTAGTCGTGTCCGACTCTCAAGAGACCCCTCGGACTGCAGTCCCCCAGGCTCTGCCATTCCTGGGATTCTCCAGGCAAGAACACTGGAGTGGGCTGCCATTTCCTTCTCCAATGCATAAAAGTGAAAGTGAAGTTACTTGGTCATGTCTGACTCTTCATGACCCGATGGACTGCAGCCTACCAGGCTCCTCCATCCATGGGATTTTCCAGGCAAGAGTACTGGAGTGGGGTGCCATTGCCTTCTCTGAATAAGTGGATATAGAAGAAGGCATATGTGATCTAGAAGATAAAATAATAGATATAACCCAATTGGAGCAGCAAAATGAATAAGAAATTTTATTTTTATTTATTTATTTTCATTTAAAATGTATTGCAGTATAATTGATTTACAATATTGTGTTAGTTTCAGGTGTACAGTAAAGTGAATAATTATACCTGTACATACATCTACTCTATTCATGATTCTTTTCCCATATAGGTCATTACAGAGTATTGAGTAGAGTTTTCTGTGCTATACAATACATCCTTATCAGTTATCTGTTTTATATATAGTAGTGTGTATGTGTCAATCACAGTCTCCCAATTTATCTCTCCTCCACTTACACCCTGGTAACCGTAATTTGCTTTCTACATGTGTAACTCTGTTTCTGTTTTGTAGATAACTTCATTTGTGCTCTTTTTTTTAGATGCCATATATAAGCAATCACATATTTGTCATTCTGTGTCTGACTTACTTCACTTAGTATGACAATCTCTAGGTCCATCTATATTGCTCTTTATCAAGGCATAGTAATATTCCACTGTGTATATGTACCGCACCTTCTTTATCCATTCCTCTGTTGATGGACATTTAGGTTACTGCTGTATATGAGGTAAGTTGCTTCAGTCATGTCTGACTCTTTGTGACCCTATGGACTGTAGCCCACCAGGCTCCTCTGTCCAGGGGATTTTTCAGGCAAAAATGCTGGAGTGGGTTGTCATAACTTCCTCAAAGGAATCTTTCCAACCCAAGGATTGAACCCAGGTCTCATGTCTGCTGCACTGATGCACAGGTGGGTTCTTCACTAATAGGACCACCTGGGAAGCCCACATCATCTATGTCTTGGCTACTGTAAATAGTGCTGCAATGAGCATCAGGGTCCATGCATTTTTTCACATTATGATTATCTCCAAATATATTCTCAGGAGTGGGGTTGCTGGATTACATAGTAGTTCTGTTTTTTAAGAAAATTCCATACTGTTTTCTTATAGTGGCTATACCAGTTTACATTCTCACCAACAATGTAGGAGATTGCCCTTTCCTGCACCCCCACTCCAGCATTTATTATTTGTATATTTTTGGTGATGGCCATTCTGACTGGAATGAGATGATACCTTATTGTAGTGTGGGTTAGCATTTGTCTAATGATAAGTGATGTTGAGGGTCATTTCATGTGATTTTTACCTATCTGTATGTCTTCTTTGGAGAAATGTTTATTTAGATCTTCCACCCATTTTTTAAACCAAGTGCTAGCAAACCAAGTCTAATGACACATTTAAAGGATAATAAACCATAATCAAGCAGAATTTATCCCAGGGATGCAAGGATTTTTCAATACATGCAAGTCAAACAATGTGATACACCATATTAACAAACTGAAACAAAAAATAGCATATGATCATCGCAAAGATGCCAAAAAATGCTTTGACAAAATTCAACATCCATTTATAATAGAAACTCTCCAGGAAGTGGGCTGAAAGGAATTTACCTCAATATACTAAAAGTCATATATAACAAACCCACAGAAAACATTTCCTCTAAGATCAGGACCAAGACAAATGTGCCCACTCTCACCACTATCGTTCAACATAATTTTGGAAGTCCTAGCCATGACAATCAGAAACATAAAAGAAATGAAAGAAATCAAACTGGAAAAGAAGTAGAGCTATCACTTTTTGCAGATGACATGATACTATACATAGAAAACCCTAAAGTTGCTAGTAGAAAACTATTAGATCTTATCAACAAATTTGGTAAAGTTTCAGGATACAAAATTAACAAAGAGAAATCTCTTGCATTCTTATATAGTAACAACAAAAAATCAGAAATAGAAACCAAGGAAACAATCTCATTTCCCATTGCATCAAAAACAAAAACAAAAAATATCTAGGAATAAACCTAAGGAAGCAATAGTCCTATATTCAGAATACTACAAGATATTGATGAAAGAAACCAAAGATGACACCAATAGATGAAGAGATATATCATGTTCTTGGATTGGAAGAATCAATATTGTGAAAATGACTAAAGTATACAAAGCAGTCTAGAAATTGAATTCAATCCCTATCAAATTATCAATGGTATTTTTCAAAGAACTAGAACAAAAATTTTTACAAATTTTTGGAAATACAAAAGACCCCAAATAGCTTAAGTAATCTTCATAAAGAAAAATGGAGCTGGAGGAATTAGGCTCCCTGACCTCAGACTACACTACAAAACTACAGTCATTAAGATAGTATGGTGCTGGGACAAAAACAGAAATGTAGATCAGTGGATCAGGATACAAAGTCCAGAGATAAACCCATACATCTCTGGTCACCTCATCTATGACAGAAGAAGCAAGAATATGCCATAGTGAAAAGATGGCCTCTTCAACAAGTGATCTTTGGAAAACTAGACAGCTACATGAAAAATGATGAATTTGAAATGTTCTCTAACACCATGCACAAAAATAAATTCAAAATGGCTGAGGACCTAAATGTAGGGATGGGCACTGTAAAACTCTTGGAGGAAAACATAGGCAGAACACTCTTGATGTATATCACAACAAGATCTTTTCTCAATTCACTTCTTAGAGCTATGAAAATTTTAAAATGAGGACATTTAAGTGACCTGAGATAATACAAAGTGTACTAACATTCACATTATATGGGGTCTCAGAAGGAGAGAGAGAAAAAGAAAATTGTTGAAATTAACTGATGAAATTATTGCTGAAAATTTTCCATACCTGAAGAAGAAATAGAAACCCATACAGAAAGCACAGATAGCCCCAAATAAGACAAACACAGAATCAGACTAAAATATATAATTAAAATGGCAAAATGTGAAGAAAAAGAGACTGTTTTCAAGGCAATAAAAGAGTATACAAGAGATACCCTCAAAGGCTATCAGCTTATTTTTCAGCAGAAACTTTGCAAGCTAGAGGGAGTGGCAAGATATATTTAAAGTGCTCAAAGTGAAAAATCTAAAATCTAGAATCCTCTACCTATAAAGGTTATCATTAGAATTGAAGGATAGATAAAGAACTTCTCAGATAAGCAACAACTCAAAGGGGCTATCAATACTAAACTAACCCTAAGGATCTTCTCTAGGTGAAAAAATGACTAAGAATTGAGAAATTATAGGAAAAGAAAACCCCACTTGTAAAAGCAAATACATGGTAAAAGCTGTGGATCAACCATTTAAATAAGCAAATATAAAGCTATGAAGATTAAAAGACAAAAATTGTAAAAGCAGCTATAACCACAGTAAACATTTAAGGGATGAACATGAAGATGCAAAATATGACATCAAAAACACAAAATATGGGGTAGCAGAGTGAAAAATGTAGATCTTGTAGAATGTGTTTGAACATAAGTGGCTACTGGTTAAAACAAGTAGGTATAGTCATAGGTGTTTGAAACCCATTGTAACCACAAATCAAAAATCTACAGATTATAAACAAAAACTAGATAAAAATAAAAGCATAAGCATACCACTAAATAAAATCATCAAGCCAGAAGGAAAGTAATAAAAAGAAGAAAAGAATAGAGAACTGTAGAAACATGGAGGAAACAAGTAATGAAAGGAAGACAAGTCATATCTATCAATACTTACTTTAGATAACAATGGACTAAGTGTTTCAAACAAAAGACATAGGTGGCTGATTGGAACAAAAACCAAGCTCAGTTTGTATGCTGCTTACAAGAGAATCATTTCAATGCTAAAGACATACACAGACTGAAATCAAGAGGATGGAAAAAAATCTTTTATATAAATGTAAATGGCAAAAAATGGAATAGTAGTACTCAAAGTAGACTTTAAAACAAACTCTATAACAAAAGACAAAGAAAGTCATTATACAATGATAGAAGAATCAGTAAATAAATATACAAGCATCTAAGATAGGAAGAGCTAAATATATATATATGTATATGAAGGTATTAACAGACATAATATTGTATTATTTTATGACAAAACAATAATAGTAGGAAATTTTAACATATGGGTTACATCATTGGAAAGACCATCCAGACAGAAAATCAGTAAGGAAACACTGGAGTAGTGTCCTTAAATGACACATTAGACCACTTGGATATGATAAATATCCACAGGATAGTCCATCCAAAATCAGCAGAATGAATAGTGTATGTGAAAAATTCCCCAGGATAGATCACATAGTAGGACACAAAAATAAGTCTTAATAAAAAATCAAAGTATAGAAATTATATTAAGCTTTTTCTTTTTCCGAACACAATGGCATAAAACAATAAATCAATTATGGGAAGAAAAATAGGAAAAACGTGAACAAAAAATAAACAACATGCTACAAAAATAAATAAAACAAAACAAAAACAAAAACCTGGAGAGAGGAAAGGCTACCCACTTGAATATTCTTGCCTGGAGAACTCTATGGACAAAGAAGCCTGGCAGGCAACGTTCTGTGGAGTCACAAAGAGTCAGACATACTCGAGCAACACACACTTAAAAATAAAAAAAATAAAAAAAATTGGTCAATGAGAAAACCAAATGGAAATCATAAAATACTTCAAAATAAATTAAAAAAAAAAACATAACTTTCCCAAAGCAAAAGCAGTTCTAAGAGGGAAGTTTGTAATAATACAGGCCTACTTCAAGAAACCAAGAAATCTAAAATAAACAACTTAACCTACTATCTAAAGGAATTAAAAAAGGAAAACAAGCCCAAAGTCAGCAGTATGGAGGAAATAATAAACATCAGAGAGGAAATAAAATAAGAGATATCATATTATATTTTTCTGTATTAAACTTATTCACTCAGTATGACAACCATCGGTGAAAGTGAAAGTCATTCAGTTGTGTCCAACTCTTTGTGACCCCATGGAATTTTCCAGGCCAGGATACTGGAGTGGGTAGCCTTTTCCTTGGTTTCTACAAGTGATATTATCTTTTTTTTTATGGCTGCATAATATTTCATTATGTATATATATATATATATTATATATATATATATGTATGTATGTATGTATATATATACCACATCTTCTTTATTCATTCATCTACCAATGGACACTTAACTTGCTTCTATGTCCTGGACATTATAAATAGTGCTGCAGTGAACACTGGAGCTCATGTTCAAACTATGATTTTTTTCTGGGTATATGCCCGTAAGTAGGATTGCTGAGTCATATGATAGTTTTTTAAGAAAACTCAGTCTCCATACTGGATACACCAATTTACATTTCCACCAGCAGTGTAGGAAGTTTCCCTTTTCTTCATACCCTTTCTAGCATTTATTGTTTGTAGACTTCTTTACAGTGCCCATTCTGACCATTTTGAGGTGGTAATACTTCATTGTAATTTTATTTGCATTTCTCAAATAATTAGTGATGTTGAGCATCTTTTCATGTGTTTTTTCACCATTTGTATGTCTTCTTTGGAGAAATGTTTATTTAGGTCTTCCACCCATTTTTTGATTGGGTTGTTATTTTGATATTGGGCTGCACAACTTGTTTGTATATTTGAGGGATTAATCCCTTGTGGGTTGCTTCATTTGCAAATATTTTCTCCCATTCCAGAGTTTGTGTTTTTGTTTTGTTTATAGTTTCCTTTGTTGCGAGAATGTTTTTAAGTTTAATTAGATCTTATTTGATTGTTTTTATTTTCATTATTCCAGGAGATGGGTCAAAAACGATCCTGCTATAATTTATGTTAAAGAGTGTTTTTTCTTTTTTTGTATTTCTTTCTTTTTTTTTGCCTTTGTTTTTACTTAAAAAAATAATATAAAGAGTGTTCTGCCTATGCTTTCCTACAACAATTTTATAGCATCTAGCCTTACATTTAGGTTTTAATCCATTTCAGTTTATTTTTGTGTATAGTGATAGGGGTGTTCTAATTTCATTCTTTCACATGTAGCTGTCCAGTTTTCCCAGCACCACTTATTAAATAAAGTGTCTTTACAGAAATCTCTGGCATTTCTATACAAAAGATTATCTTTAAAATATTCAAAGATATATCAAACTAATAAATCTAGTAGAATTCTCTTTCTTGGCAAATATAAATTAATTGTCAGACTTAGGGGATAAGTAGATTTTTATGTGTCCTACATCTTTGTTCAATAGTAAGAATCTGCCTGCCAAGCAGGAGACATGGGTTTGATCCCTGGGTTGGGAAGATCCCCTGGAGAAGGAATGGCAACCCACTCCAGTATTCTTGCCTGGGAAATCCCATGGACGGAGGAACCTAGTGAGCTACAATCCATGAGGTTGCAAAATCCACATGACTTAGCAGCTAAATAACAACACAGCTCTTTGACACCAGAAATTAGAGGGACATGCATGGCAGCTCATTGCATCCTGAAGTGATTTGTTGTTAGTGGGGGGGGGGGGGATGTAAAACAGGACCTGAGGCAAAGTGGCCTTTATCAGTAATTTATTTAGCATTTACTGTATGCCAAAACCCCATGCTCCACAGAGGTGATAAATCATTGAAAAATACAATGGCCAAGGACTTGGTAAGCTGTTGTATTTTTCTTTTTTTTTTAAACTATTATGCTTCTAGCACCTAAATTAGCACCTGTCATATGGTAAACACTGTATTTCTGGCAGGCAGGGAGGGAGGGAGGAAGGGAGGAAGGAATAGGGAAGGGAGTAAGGGAGAAAGGAGACTTCAAATCTAATCATATACACAAGCATTAAAAACAAATACAGGCAAAACATCTTTTAAATGTCAGAATGAAGACCTCACAGGCAAATCAGCTTTTAGATGTCAGAATGAAGACCTCAGTGGAATACTCCACAACTCTAAAACAAGGAAAATACAAACAAAACAACTTAAATGAACCGCTTTGTGTTCAGCTGCTCAGTTGTGTCCAACTCTTTGCAATCCTGTGGACTGCAGCCTTCCAGGCTTCTGGGTCCATGGGATTTTCCCAGCAAGAATACTGGAGTGGTTGCCATTTCTTCTTGCAGGGGATCATCCTGACCCAGGGACTTAATCCCTGTCTCCCACATCTCTGGCATTGCAGGCAAGTTGTTTACTGCTAAGGCACCAGGGAAGCCTGCTTTAGAACTCTGTCAATTAATCTACAGAATGAAATGAAAATTTCTATCCAAGAATCTATTAAACCTTGATAGGACAGTGGGGTTTGTGACATATCACTGACTCCAACCTCAGCTCATAGTTGGAGGGATGGGGTTTCCCTTAGGGCATTACAAAAACAATAGTAAACTGCTGGCAATATCCAGGAGCCTGAGGTTATAAATCCAGTTGGGAAAAACCAGAGCTAGACTACAAAAGGGAGTTTCGAAAAGCTCCAATATATTGATGAGGGCTTCCATGGTGGCTCAGCAGTAAAGAATCTACCTGCCAATGCAGGAGACATGAGTTTGATCCCTGGGTCAGGAAGATCCTCTGGAGAAGGAAATAGCAATCCACTCCAGTATTCTTGCCTGGGAAATCCCATGGCAAGTGGAGCCCAGTAGGTTACAGTCCATGATGTCTCAAAAGAGGCAGACATGACTTAGTGGATATAAGTAGCTAGATCTAAGAGAGATTTTAAAGGTAGACTTGGTAAGAATTTGGTGGTACTTATCAACATTCTGGATTGAACTTTCAGGTAGTAATAGATGGTAGTTTTTTTCTTCTTCTTTTTTTAATTGGGATAGGAAGCACTGAGGGCTTTCCAGGTGGTGCTAATGGTAAAGAATCTGCCTGCCAATGCAGGAGCCTAAGAGACTTGGGCTCAATCCTTTGGTCAGGAAGATCCCCTGGAGGAAAAAATGGCACCCCACTCCAGTATTCTTGCCAGGAGTCTTGTCGGGCTGAGGAGCCTGGCAGGCTACAGTCCATAGGGTCACAGAAGAGTCAGACACGACTGAGCCTCATGAATGAGTCAGACACGACTGAGTGAGTGAGTGAGAAAGGAAACACTGGAGAGGAGGGTAGATGAGTCAAGAGTCCAACTTGGGGCAAGTTGAACTGGCCTTCCTTTGTATTTTAGGAGTAAAGTGT
>SJYC01024791.1:0-10290 GCA_006408675.1 Madoqua kirkii | reverse complement strand
TTCTGTCTGCCCTCTGATGGAGAAGGATAAGAGGCTTATGTCAGCTTCCTGATGGGAGAGACTGACTGAGGGCAAACTGGTTCTGATGGGCAGGGCCATGTTCAGTACATCTTTAATCCAATTTTCTGTTGAAAAGAAAACTTTGTTCCCTCCTTGTTGGCCTCCTTGACCTGAGGCCAAACTGTAGTGGAGGTAATGAAGACAACAGAGACCTCCTTCGAAAGGTCTCATGCACACACTGCTGCACTGAGTGCCCCCAATCCTTCAGCAGGCCGCCGCTATACCCACGCCTCCTCTACAGACTCCTGGACACTCATGGGCAAGTCTGGGTCAGTTTCTTGTGGGGTCACTACTCCTTTCTCCTGGGTCCTGGTGCACACAAGGTTTTGTTTGTGCCCTCCAAGTGTCTGTTTCCCAGTCCTGTATAAGTTCTGGTGGTTCTTTGGTGGGGTTAATGGCAACCTCCTCCAAGACGACTTATGCCATATCCAGGTCTGTTGCACCCAGAGCCCCTGTGGCAGGCCACTGCTGACCCATACCTCCACAAGAGACACTCAGACACAGTTCTGGCTCAGTCTTTGTGGGTGGAAAAACCATAGCTTTGACTAGATGGACCTTTGTTGGCAAAGTAATGTCTCTGCTTTTGAATATGCTCTCTAGGTTGGTCATGGCTTTTTTTCAAGGAGCAAGCATCTTTTAATTTCATGGCTGCAGTCACCATCTGTAGTGATTTTGGAGCCCAAGAAAATAAAGTCTGTCATTGTTTCCAGTCCTATCACTTCATGGCAAATAGATGGGGAAACAATAGAAACAGTAGTAGTGATTAAGTGGGTAGAATTTCCAGGAAAAAAGCATTTTTTTAAGTGGCAGATTCTCATCACACGTGTATTTACTCATTTTATTTGCCCTTTAATCTGGTATCATGGCTATTATCTTGCCATAAACCTTATGGCAAGGATAGTGGAATAGTAAGACACAGCCAACTCCTGGTGGCATCATTGTATCCTCATACCAACCCTGACTGCCTATGTCTTCTTGTGTCTGTTTTGTTACATGAAAAACAAGCAAGCAAAAACACTTGCCTATATGTATAAAGCCACTGTCACTTGTTTTGCTGATGCTTAAAGGTGAACTCTTTTTGTAACTTTTATGTTTGGGGTCTAGAGTTCAGTAAAGAGTTACCTTCTATTATTGAAGGTTGCTTTTCGAGTGGACAGACGACCTCTTTTCCTCCACACTCCAGCCACTTAAAATACATTTCGAACTCTTCAGCCTATGTTCAAAGCTCTGTATAGTCACACTTCTTCCACCTATTCAATCATTTGGCTGGATATTCCTGATCATTAGTCCCACACGTTTGGGACTGCAAAAAACTGCAAGGTCAGAGACATTCCCAACCTCCTTTCTTTGTTCCCACTCCTGTAAGACTTCCCAGACTGTCTTGTTTGCATCAATTTCTCCTTTCTATGAACTATCTTTGTACTTGCTAACTACATCACCTACTTTGTCAGTTAATAATATACTCTTCTATAATGCTATTTATATCACAAGATTATATATCTTGCATTTTCAACCAAACTGAATTTTTTAATGCATCTTCAACACCTAGTACAGTAGGACTTGCCTAACCTCATTGACAAAAATCAATTAAAAATGAATAAAATTTTCATATTCTTGTTTATAGTGATGATGATCAAGTTTCTTTTCAAAGGCTTAACCTCTGTTTCACATCTTTCCCATTTCTACTTACTCCAAAAGAATATGAGGCATAACCTGAAATGCATCCTTGTGAATTGCCTAGGCAAGCCCATAATGGAATCCTCCAGAATACTGGGCATTTATTGTTTTTCATTCTACCATATGAAACATCCTATAAAAATAAAGAAAAATGCATTTCTGTGTGGTATCATTCTTGTTTTCATCTACATGAATATCTTAATATTTAAAACACTCTAGAAATTTAGATATTAAAAATATTTTAAATTGGTTGTATGCTACATTGAAGTGGAATAAAATAATTTGCTTCATTTTTCAAATAGAAGAGAGAAAAGTATTATAATTCTTATTTCAATTTTTTGGCTTTTAAAAATAATGTACTGTGACTAATGACAACTAACATTTGTGAGCCATTTGCATTTATAAGGTGCTTTCACATCTATTTCCTCACTGATACCTCTCAACAAAATGGTGATTACTTCCATTCACATATGAAGAAACTCAAATATGCAAAGTGACTTACAGTTAGTACCAAAATTGGAAGGTGTTCACAGGTCTTACACTTCCAAATTCAAAGTGCATTTCAACCCTTTTGGGCTTTAAAAGAAGAGTTTCCATTGAATGTTAAATTTAAGATCAAGAATAATAAAGTCTTTCTATGGGTTTAAGGTCTTCAATAAACGAATCCCTTTCTACTTTTTTTTGTGAAGAAAGGAATCATTACTATCTAACATGATATTTAATAGCATAAGCTCTAGAGGTGGAATATCTGGATTTGAAGTTATTAGCTTTGGGATGCCAGAAATATTATTTAACTCCTTTTGTGCTTCAAAATCCTAATCTTTGAAATCAATGCAATAACAGGACTTAGCTCATGGAATTTATGTGATTTGTAAAGAACTCACCATAATATCTATCATATAGTCAATTTTCAAAATGTTATCATCATTATTATTATATTCTTAAAGAAGGCCATCACTTAATTCTGAATAATATTTATTATCTATATACTATGAATTGCACATGGCACACTATCTTTGTGTCTTTTACTTTTCCAAGTATTCAATCCCTCAATGCAAATGTGACTACTTTTAATTTACAAATTAATATATTGAAGTTGGGCGTACATGGTTAGGTAGCAAGTCCAAGGCTTCACTGGCAGTTATTCTGCTTAGGTTCACCTAATGTCAACTTTTGTTCTTTTCATCTCTATCTGCTGACTCTGTGATTGGGAAACTGGGCTGAATTTCATGTGTGCCTTAGTTTGGTAAAGTCTTACCGATGGTGTGTACAGTGTTCCCAGAGGACAGAGAGCTATTCTCCCCCAGCATGGGATCAGAGCATCTTTGTGCTCAGCCACCACACCAACTGAACCAGGACTGCATGTGCTGCCCAAGTATTGTCCCAGGAGGAAGGCCACTGTTCACCTCTGGTTCTTTGATCATTTTATGCAACTCCAATAAGCCGCTGCTTTCAACAATGACTCTCTTACTTTAGCTAAAAGGAACATCAGTCGGAGAGTTATGCTGTGAGAATAATGAGCTTAATCTTTCCACTCTACCACTACCTCCATCCAGTATACACAATTCTAGAAATCTAGTAGACTTAAAATAATAATATACTTAATTTATATATTGAATTTATATATGAATTTACATATCATATCTTTTATTTAGTAGTAAAAATCCTCACCAACAATTTACTTGTGAAGAGTTGTGAAGTGGTTAAGAGAAATGTAACTTACAGAACTGTAGAAATAACAGAAAAAAAAATATGAAGGAATGGGAACAGAGTGGAGGTAGGTGGAGGTCTCCAAAAAGGGACCTTGGTTTAGGAGGTAGCATGACAGGTTTAGGTTAAAGATTAGAGTGGGTATGAAATCCTGGTACTTGTATGAATAAGGAAGGCCTTCTAGCTTCTTGTCCATTATGACCACCACGGGCACCCTCAGTTTCAACACTTGGACTGTCTAAAAGACCAGAGTGCTCTGGATGATATGTTTGAACTAAGAATCTTTCCCAAGGCCAGGAACGGTGAAGTATACAGTTGAGCATTCCTAGGTATATTATGGGCACAATAAAGGACAGAAATGGTGTGGACCTATGAGAAGCAGGAGATATTAAGAAGAGATGGCAAGAATACACAGAAGAAGTATACAAGAAAGATCTTCATGACCCAGATAATCATGATGGTGTGATCACTCACCTAGAGCTAGACATCCTGGAAAAAGAAGTCAAGTGGGTCTTAGGAAGCATCGCTATGAACAAAGTGGAGGTGATAGAATTCCAAATAAGCTCTTTCAAATCCTAAAAGATAATGCTGTGAAATTGCACTCAATATGCAGCAAAACTGGAAAACTCAGCAGTGGCCACAGGACTGGAAAAGGTCAGTTTTCATTCCAATCTCAAAGAATGGCAGTGCCAAAAAACGCTCAAACTACTACATGACTGCACTCATCTCACATGCTAGCAAATGAATGCTCAAATTCCTCCAAGCTAGGCTTCAACAGTATGTGAACTGAGACCTTCCAGATGCTCATGCTGGATTTAGAAAAGGGAGAGGAACCAGAGATCAAATTATCAACATCTACTGGATCATTGAAAAAGCAATAGAGTTACAGAAAAACATCTACTTCTGCTTTATTGACTATGCCAAAGCCTTTGACTGTGTGGATCACAACAAACTATGGAAAATTCTTCAAGAGATGGGAATACCAGACCACCTAACCTGCCTCCTGAAAAATCTTTATGCAAGTCAAGAAGCAACAGTTAGAACCAGACATGGGACAACAGACTGGTTCCAAATTTGGAAAGGAATACGTCGAGGCTGCATAATGTCACTCTGCTTATTTGACTTATATGCAGAGTACATCACAAGAAATGCTGGGCTGGATGAAGCACAAGCTGGAATCAAGATTGCCAGGAGAAACATCAATAATCTCAGATAAACAGATGACACCACCCTTTTGGCAGAAAGTGAAAAAGAACTAAAGAGCATCTTGATGAAAGTCAAAGAGGAGAGTGGAAAAATTGGCCTAAAACTCAGCATTAAAAAACTAAGATCATGGCATCCAGTCCCATCACTTCACAGCAAATTGGTGGGAAAACAAATGAAACAGTGAAAGGCTTTATTTTGGGGGGCTCCAAAATCATTGCAGATAGTTAGTGCAGCCATGAAATTAAAATATGCTTGCTCCTTGGAAGAAAAACTATGACCAACCTAGACAGTATATTAAAAAGCAGACATTACTTTACCAACAAATGTCCGTCTTGTCAAAGCTATGGTTTCTCCAGTAGTCATGTATGGGGGTGGACGATTTAAAAAGTGTGGAAGAATTGATGCTTTTGAACTGGGGTGTTGGAGAAGACTCTTGAGAGTCCCTTGGACTGCAAGGAGATCAAACTAGTTCATCCTAAAGGAAATCAGTCCTGAATATTCACTGGAAGGTGAAGCTGAAACTCATACTTTGACCAACTGATTTCTCTTCATTGGAAAAGACCTTGATGCTGGGAAAGATTGAAGGTGGGAGGAGAAGGGGACAACAGAGGATGAGATGGTTGGATGGCATCACAGACTCGATGGACATGAGTTTGAGTAAGCTCCAGGAGTTGGTGATGGACAGGGAAGCCTGGTGTGCTGCAGCCCATGAGGTCACAAAGAGTTGGACACGACTGAATGACTGAACTGAACTGAGGTTCATTATACGGCTATCGCCTTTCATGTCTTTCCTCCTCAAGGCACCAACACTAAATGTCAGGACATTGTTTGCTCTTTTCCAGTCTGAACAATTTTCAAGTTTGTTTTATAGTCTTAACATATCTTTCCCTCTCTTTTCTAATAACTTATTCTGCTTTCAAAGTTAGTTGCTTCTTATCAAAAGCAACAATCACAAGTTCTTCAATAAATTAAAAAGAATTAAAGACTACATAACAGCTAAACATTCACTCTCTGCAATTAGGGTTAGGGTGAAAATCTGTGTACCACAAAACCATAGATGTCAGTTGAAAATTTTCACTTAATATTTGCGTACATATTCATAAGGAGACAAAAAAAGTAGAAAAAATTACATCAAAATGAAACGACTGATAAAACATATCAAAATGCTAACAGTAGTTATCTTTATACCCATGTCTTTCCCATATTTGCTAGAGTGTTGCTTTGGGTATAGTAACAGAAAGCTAGAAGGTATTAATGTAACAGAAGACCAGAAGAAGCATATGTCTCTACCTAAGGAGGTTGTGAGATGACCTAGCTGTGGTCTCCCAAGCATTCTCAGACACTGGTTAGAACCATCCTTGGGAAGAACATTACTCAGCTTTAACCTTGCAGAAGATGCAAAATTGTGTCAGATGGAGACTGCTACCCGACAAATGTCTTTGCTGAAGATTGTCCTAGAGATCTTAGCAATGCAGCCTCACTGGTTTGCATAATCCACCCCTTGCTCGCAATGATCCACACATTTATATATGGTTAGGAGTAGCTCCTTTATGCTTCTTTTGAACCTCTCCACCTGAGGGTAAATTTAGAAGAAGAAAGTTAGTAGGATGAGCTAACACCCATTGGTTCAGTTGATTTAAGGGTAGTGATGGGTAGAGATTTCTCCTCTTCCCCTTCCTCCACTATCCATTCTAGATTCCTCTCTCAACCATCATCATTACAGGTGTCTTGTCAAATGGTATGACTCAAACCTTCATTCTTAAGTGGTTGGAATTTTGATACTATTCTTCTGAGGTTGCATGTGATACAGTTACAACTAGCTTGAGAGTCATACCTGGCATGTGTAGTTAGAATTGGTGTGTGAGAATGAAGAGATGTCCAATTGGATCATGTAGGCCCCACATGTATTATTCCTTACCTCCTTTATGTACGAGCAACCTTCTCTCCTCCTGTTTATTAGAAGGAATCACTTCTTATACACAAAGAACACAAAAAGCAGTCATATCTTACATTTCAGTGAGATCTTTGTTGTGTTCCTGGCAAAAGTGCCGTTGTGTTCCCTGGCAAGAGTGTTCCCTTCACACATCAGCATCACTAAACCTACATAGCTTAGAACTGTCAGAACAAGAAACAAAAATTCCTGCTGTGAGACTGGGGTTGGGGAGGGGATGGTCACAAGTTTATTTTATTCTTATGGTGGACTGATGCTGGACCAAATTGATTCTTACGACTTAATTTCAGCAAAACTCTGCTAATGGTCAGGAGGGCTGAAATGAGGGTTATGTAGTACTCTAGGACCAAATAGTCTGTTTCAGTAGGGCACAGTGATATTCCTGAAACTATTAGAAAGGTGTATAACTCTCTGCTGCAGGTAGCATGGTTCTGCTCTGAGAGTAGAACCCACACTATAGTTCTCCCACTAGAGCTTGCCATTAATTCTACCCTGAGTCTTTTTCTTAGATTAAAACTTAATTAAAAGATGCTTACTCCTTGGAAGGAAGTTATGACCAACCTAGACAGCATATTAAAAAGTAGAGACATTACTTTGTCCACAAAGGCCCATCTAGTCAAGGCTATGGTTTTTCCAGTAGTCATGTATGGATAGGAGAGTTAGACTATAAAGAAAGCTGAGCACAGAAGAATTGATACTTTTGAACTGTGATGTTGGAAAAGACTCTTGAGAGTCCCTTGGACTGCAAGGAGATCCACTCAGTCCATTCTGAAGGAGATCAGCCCTGGGATTTCTTTGGAGGGAGTGATGCTGAAGCTGAAACTCCAGCTCTGACTTGTAGAGAAGAGGAATCTATAGTGTATTCCTGTATTAGGGAAATTCTAGCTCTTATTAGAGAGGGGTTGGCTATCTCATCAAGCTCTGGATCCTAATCCAAATTTCTCAGGGTAGCAGCCCCCAGATAACCCTATCCTGTATTTAAGAGGCTGAGGTTTTCTCAACCAAGGTCCTGACTTTAGCATAACAGATCTCTCTGGACTGAGCATTTAAAATTCTCTGACAGTCCATGGAGTCACAAAGAGTCAGACACGATTGAGTGACTGAGCACACAAGGAGCTCTTATATTAAGGTCTGATCTTACTTCTCCATTGTGCCCACTCTTCCACTATATGAAATAAGGGCCAAGAGCCCTGTGACTCTTATACATAATCTTTTTAACTGCCCTATTTTCATTATACCTCTGCATCAATATAGCTGATTAATAACCAGTCAACTTGTCCCTCTAGAAATCCCTCAGGCATTGCAAAAGTGTTCTAGCCACAGTTTTGAAATGCCTGAATCATCTCACTATTAAGGTCATTCCCATCCACCAGGGCTTTTTACAAGATCGGTACTGGTTAAAAGTTTTAGTCATTGGCCTATCACCTAGTAACAGGCTTTCCATGCCCCACATCCACATGGGATGGAGTTCCTCTTGACAGTTAGGCAGTGAGTGGGCCAGTCCTGAGCCCCATCTCACATACAATCTGATTTCCTAGCCCATTGTCGGTATTATTATACAGCTCTCCAGGAAAAAGACGCCAACGTGGAACCAGGCATGCAAGACATTTATTGGGGTAAAATTTATGTGGGAAATAAGGAAAGAGGTAAGAGAAGAAGGAGTAGGCAGTGAACACAATGATAAACTTGTACAGGGGTATGACGGTGCCCTGAGGCTAGAGCGAGTTCTTCCATTAAACCTCAGTTCTGCTTTCTTGAAGAACTTCGTCACCCATTGTTTTCTGTAGATATTGACTTGATTCTCTGATAGGAATTGGGTTTTAAACTATTACCTTATATGTCATATCTGTTATAACTGTCAGGCAGTATGTCTCCCCTGAGGGATATTTGGGCAAACCTGGAAGCCCAAAGTTTACGGTTTGAGTAGTCATAAACTTTACTAGACTAGGCCCATGTTTTCTTTGGCAAAACAATTTCCTCAAAGATTTAGAATCAAGTTTGTTTCCTATCAAATTCACATGCCAACAGCTCAACCCATATGTTATTTTCTGGATACAACACACAGGTTTATGTTTCCTTGCTGCCTTGCTCCCATGCCTCTGCCTTAGCTTAATTGCTTCCACTGAGGTCATCTGAATAGGCAGTCTTGACTGAGAAAATTCACATGCCAACAGCTCAACCCATATGTTATTTTCTGGATACAACACACAGGTTTATGTTTCCTTGCTGCCTTGCTCCCATGCCTCTGCCTTAGCTTAATTGCTTCCACTGAGGTCATCTGAATAGGCAGTCTTGACTGAGAAGTCCCTATCTCAATGTGCTCTTTGAAACAGGGCTAGGTCCTTTTGCTTGAAAATTCTTCATGAGAGACATTTGAACAATAAGAGTCTTTTTCTTGCTATCTGATGTACAAGGCTTTTCGAAACCTGCAAGTTTCCAAAAGAAGTTTGGCTTTCTTTTAACTTCTGTTGACAAATCTATTAATTATTGACTTAGTTAAATTTTCTTCCCTGTTTTACCTTGTTAAAAGCATCATGTAGCAGCCAACACAGGAAAATTTTACTCTTTCCAAATACTTCCCTTAAAGCTTTAGGCCTAGTCAGCTCTCATCCTGCCTTCCAATTTATCACAGGCAACTGACTTAACAAATATTTTACCACAAGATCCAAGGATGACAGATTTCAAGCTTAACTGCTTAGATAATACCACAGAGTTTACGTTTCTTTTATGGACAGAATATGAGTTCAAAGTATGAATTTTAGATAATAGTAAGGGTGAACTAACAAAAAAATCAAAACAATTAAGTGACTTAAGAATTATTATTAAGGACAAGTGTCTGCCCTTTTTATGAAACATTCTAGAGAGGGAATTTCCCATAGATAAGCAATTGATATTAGCTCTACCATATTCAACATGATGGCTCTGAATAATGGTTGGCTATTTCTTTACTTTTATTATGCATATCCAACCAAATATCAATAAATTACTTCTTTTTCTTTATTGGTGCCCTCCATGTCATTCTATTTTTTCTGTTTCCAAACTACCAATTTATGCCATTCCTCATTACTACTTAATCATTGTGATGACTTTCTGAGTTGTCTGCACAACTTCATATGTTTTCCAATTTACCAAATAACCTGATGAACTAGCTTTCCAAAGCATATCTCTGAACTATTACTTTTATGTCCAACAGTTTTTGAGAGCCTAGACAAAGGTATATACCCTTTAATCTGCTATCCAATCTTGTATTCTAGGCTTTTATTCCAAAAAGATTAGCTGCCAATGCCCACCCCACTCCCATACATGTGCTTTTTCCCACTTCGTAGCTTCTGCTAATCTTATCCTATACTATGAAATTCACTTTTCCCCTAGTTTTAAAGATAGCATAGTCTCTAGAGACATGATTTCTAATCTCAGTCTCACCACTAGTACATTGACTTTAACAAGATATCTAATATTTCTGTTTCATCACCTTTAAATATGAGAATGAAAACACCCACTTCTCAAGGCTGTGTTTAGAATAAACACAATTGAATTCAATAAAGTGCCTATGGGGACAACTAGTAGATTAGCTGAAGAAAAAGAATGGATGAGTGGCTGGAAGATAGAATGGTGGAAATAATTGCTGAAGAGCAAAATAAAGGAATGAAAAGAATTGAGGATAGCTTTCGGAGACCTCTGGAACA
>SJYC01024789.1:0-17480 GCA_006408675.1 Madoqua kirkii | reverse complement strand
TCACTTTGCTGACAAAGGTCCATATAGTCAAAGGCATGGTCTTTCCAGTAGTCATGTATGGATGTGAGAGTTGGACCAGAAAGAAGGCTGAGCACCAAAGAATTGATGCTTTTGAACTGTGGTGCTGGAGAAGACTCTGAAAAGTCTCTTGGACTGCAAGGAGATCAAAGCAGTCAATCCTAAAGGAAATCAGTCCTGAATGAATATTCATTGGAAGAACTGATGCTGAAGTTGAAGCTCCAATGTTTGGCCACATGATGTGAAGAGCCAACTCATTGGAAAAGACCCTGATGCTGGGAAAGACTGAAGGCAAAAGGAGAAGAGGGCAGCAGAGGATGAGATGGTTGGATAGCATCACTGACTCAATAGACTTGAGATTGAGCAAACTCCAGGAGATAGTGAAGGACAGAGAAGCCCGATGTGCTGCAGTCCATGGGGTTGGAAAATGTCAGACATGACTTAGTGACTGAACAAAGAGATTTTGATTCACTTCCTCTGGGCCTAAGTGCTCCCTTTATTTTTAAGTCTTTACAGATCACTGGGGAATCTCCTTAAGATGCAGATTCTGATTCACTAGGCCTGAGTGAGGCCTGCTTGGGAACCTGCGTTTCTGACAAGCTGCCCAGTGATGTCAGTGGTGCTAGTCCCTGACAGCTAGTCATGCTAGTCGGGGGTCAGCAAACTTTTTCACTACAGAGCCAGATGGTAAACATCTTAACCTTTCAGGCCAAATGGTCTATTGCGACTACCGGACTCCACATTGCAGTACAGTACTAGCCCTAGACAAGAGGTAAATGAATGTGCATGGCCATGTTCCAGTATACCTTTGTGAACACTGAAATCTCAGTTTCATATGATTTTTACATGTTGTGGGATATTGTTCTTCTTTTGATTCTTTTTCCCCAGCCATTTAAGAGATATTCTTAACACATGGGCATCACAAAAACCCTCAGTCACCCTTTCCCCACTGGGTTGTAAACCCCTGGGTACACTAGCTGCACCCACTGACTCCATCTCCCCTCCCAGCCTGGCCAGGGCCCTGAACAGTGGGAAGCTCTTCCTTCACCCTGCACAATGGAGGGGCCCTGGGAAGCTGAGGTGTTGCCTTTCAGAGCTGACACTTGTCAGGTGCCTCCCTTCCCTTCCATTCAGTCTCACGGTCACACTGCAACTCTGTAAACACCCGGGCAAAAGAATCAATGACCCAGAGCTCAATACCAACAGAAGGAGTTCTGATTTATTAAAGGGAAAAGCAAAGGAAAGGAACCAGAAAACTGATAAGCAGGGTAATTAGGCAGTTCCCTAAACAGTCCATCAAGCCCTCTGTTGTTCCCATCACTTCCCACCACCCCTTCCAACCCCTGGCAGCACGTGACCCCGGCTGCCGGGGCGCGGACATCCTTTGGACTCTGGGTCTCAGTCTTCAGAAGGATTGGAGGAGGGGAAAAGGCTTTTGAGAACTTGAGGCCAGGACTCTTGTGTTCATTCAACCAACGTTAATGGAGTTGGTGCCTCGCTGTTCTGAGTTAAGGACTCAGAATGTTTATTGAATTTTTGGCAAAAATTTATGAACATTTGTTATATGCAAAGAATGAGCTAGACCCTGAGGTGAAGGACTCTTGGTTAAGATAGAGACTTAAAAAACACACGCCTCCTGAATGAAGGAAATTTATGCATGAAAGACACAGGCTCTCGCTGGACTGCAGTCTAACGCAGGGCCTGGCAGGTACCCGCAGGGGAAGCTTAGTCCTGGACCTGGTTTTGCTAATGGTTTTCTTTGGTAACACCCCTGCCTGTTTGTGTGCGTACTGTCTATGGCTGCCTCTGCTCTGCAACATCAGAGCTGAATAATTTTCAAGCCCTGCAAAGCCTGAAATATTTACCACTGTACTCTTCACAGAAAAGGTTTGCCAATGCATAGTCTAGAGCAGTGGCTTTCCAAAAATTTGTATAGCAAATCACGATAAGCTCCACAGAGGAGGCAGAGATAAAAGAATAAGTGAATTACACTGCAGTATGTCAGGTGAGGAGGAGGATTCTGAAGGCAGGGTAGGAGGAACAGATCATGCGGAGGGCAGGGGAGTGATCAGGGAAGCCTTTCTGAGACGTGGCATATGAAGGAAGGAGAGAGTGAGCTGTGTGGACACCTGAGGAAGAGCATGACAGGCGCAGGAAGAGCATGCGCAAAGGTCCTGGGGTAGGAGCGGGTGCTTGAGGTGAACAGAGGTGGAAGTAACCCTGGTGAGTTGGAGAGAGGTGGCGGAAGAGGATCGTGTAGACAGCTGACTGCAGTCAGAGCGTAATGAAGTCAGCCCTGCAGCAGAAAGGCAAGCCAAGGGCTGAGAAGAGAGCCTAGGTAAAACCAGACCACAAGGGCTGTCCTGGTGGTCCAGTGGCTAAGAATCTATCTGCCAGTGCAGGGGATGTGGCTCGGCCCCTGGTCCGTGAAGATTCCGTATGCTGCAGAGCAGCTAAGCCTGTGCACCTCCGATACGGAGCCCGAGTGCTGCCGCTGCTGAAGCCCACATGCCTAGAGCCCGTGCTCCACAAGAGAAGCTGCCACAGTGAGGTCAAGCCTGCTCACTGCAAGGAGAGAAAGGCCCTTGCAGCAGCGAAGACCCAGCATAGCCAAAACGATAAACAACTTTATTCTTAAAAAAGTGAACCATGAGTAGATATGCGTATATGTATAATGGAAACACTTTGCTGTACACCTAAAAATATCCCAACATTGTCAGTCAACTGTATTCCAGTATAAAACTAAAAGTTAAAAAAAAAAACTGAGCCATGATGGAGGGTGTATTCATTTGTCCAGAAATCTTGTCCTGTAAGCGTGTGCAGGGACTGTGATGAGATGAATAAACCCAAGCCCTCCTTCAAGTAGTTTCCTGCCTTATACTGACAGAGGTGGTGCAGTCAAATACATTGGAACAGAGGGACATGTCAGACCAGCAGGAGCGCCTCTGGGGACCAGAGATTTCCACGACAGGAAGACTCAGCTACGTCTCAAAGGATGAGGAGACGTACTGCAGGTTGATAAAGCTGGGGAAAACATCCCAAGTGGTGGGATCTGCACACACAAACATGTAAAGGCCCAAGCGAGCACTGCGAGCTGCCAGGTGCTTCTCAGCTCCAACAACGTGCTGGAAGCACCCAGAACGCTTCAGAATTATGCTGCTCCCTGGGGCCCACCCCCAGACTTTGCCATGATTGGCTGGAGGAGGGCCCAGGCATTGGCGTTTTTTTTCTCCCCAGGCGATGCTAATGTGATGCCAGTGTTCAGAGCCATGAGCTGCAGGGAGACCTGGAGAAGAGGTGAGACTAGGCAAGGGTCAGCAGCGGATCGTAGGTGCATTTTACTCTGTCCTCTACAATGTGGGCTTCATCTTCTAGGTAAGAGACAGACCCAGTGTCAGGGTTTGAGCAGTGATGAGTGTGGTTGGATTTATAAGGTAGAGAAAGCACTCTGGCAGCAATGAGAGAGCAGAGGAGACCAGTGGGGCAAGGAAGGGGGAGATTAGAGTCCCTAGGGAGTTATTAGGGAAACACTGTAGCAGTTAGAGAAGAAACAAGAGTTTGCACACAGGCAGGAGCCCAGGCAGTCGGAAGGAGATAAGGATGCAGTCAAGAGATAAGGGAAAAGCAGAACTGTAAGAACTTGTTGACTGCCTCAATGAGAAGGAAACTGAGATTGTAATGATTCCATTCACTGAAATATGAGATAGAAGAGAATAGGCCTGAGGGGGAAGAGAATGAGTCCAGGTTTAAGCATTTTTATTTGGAGGCACCAGTGGGGAATAACAATAATAATAATCACAAGCCATTTATTGATCACTTACTAGGTGCTGGGCCCTGTACTCTGTTCATTGTCTTACTTGATTGTCACAACAGCTTGATGAAGTAGATAATCTCATTGTCCCCATTTTACAATCGGGAAACCTAAAGCTCAGAGAGGCTCGGTAAGTGTGAAGAATGATAACTGATGTTGTATGCACATGCGACTTTGCAGAGTGGGGCACATGGTGAGTGCTCAGAAAATGGCAGTAATTTTAATTATTACTATCTTCTCTCCACCATAGGAAGGAAACACAGGTCAGGTCTGCAGGGAGAGGAGCCAGTCATATTTGGAAACCCCATGTCTATATAGATGTGTATATACTTAGTATATATGTTTGTATATAGCATATAGAGATGTATATTTAAATGCCTTAGTGTGTATTTATGCCGTCAAACTCATACTCCGTCTGTTGCTGCTTTTCCTTTTTGGCTTTTTTTTTTCAAATTTTTATTTATTTTATTTGGGCTCTGCTGGGCCTTCATTGCTGCACGCGGGCTTCCTCTCGTTGTGGTGAATGGACTTCTCGTTGCGGAGGCTTTCTTGTTGCAGAGCACAGGCTCCAGGGCGCAGGGTTTCATTAGCTGCTCGCTCAGGCTCAGCAGTTGTGGCACACAGGCTTAGTTGCCTCACGGCATGTGGGATCTTCCTAAACCAGGGATCGAACTCCTGTCCCCTGCATTGGCAGGCAGATTCTTAACCACTGGACTACCAGGGAAGCACCTCTTTTTGGCTTTTTAATTAAGATCTTAAATGCCTCTTGATCTTACCTGTTCTCCAGTCTTACCCACTCCTACTCCATAATTATTTTATTTCTTTTTTTCCCCAAAGTTAATCTCAGTCTACTCGAATGTGTTCTATTCTGTGAGGAAACCTGTGTTGCTGGCTGTGCAGCCAGATTAGGTCTTTTTTCTTGTGAAAAGAAAGAAGACTTCATTTTTAAAAATATAGCTCCTCTTGCCTCTTCCAATGCCAAACAAACAAAGCTGCTATTCATTTCAGTATCTCCCCATCTCTATCATGCCCAGAGTCATTTTATCAGCAGAGCCTCTCAGGCTGTCTCTCGAAGAGCCTGGAACAGCAAATAAGAATGTTCTAAAAGTGAGTGCTATGAAAATATAATCCCATTTAATGAGGCCACTGAGAGCAAGGCTGTTGCTCTCTCTTGGTGAGTGCAGAGCAAACATTCTGTTTAAAGTCGTGGTCAGAAAATGCCAGCTTCTCAACGAAAAGCATCAGCTGGCCCATCACTCGTTAGTGGCTCAGGGGAAAGGAGCTGAGGCAGCTGGAAGGAAACCTTAGAAGCCAGTCACCAGTCTCCCAAAGACCCTCTCCTCATGCCTGGAGAGCCCCACCCCACCGTGACATGTCTGCCATGACCCTGCTCCTCTTGCCTCCTCCCCTCAGTGGCAGTGCTCACTCCACGGCTGTCCCGTCCAGGACTCCTCAGTATCCAGCTGGAGGTGTGCAGCCCAAATTCCTATCCAGCACTTCCTTGGCAATGACCTGGCCTGGCTCTTTGGTCTCTGAGTCCTCTGTCCAATGAACAATAAAACTAAAACTCTCCATATATATAGGCAGATCCATATGGACTCAGCTGTGGTCTCCTCGTATGAGTCCATGCCCACAAAGAAGGAACCCCCAAGCTTCTCCAGGGTACCTCAAGACTGCATGGTGTCCAGGTTGAAAACCACTCCCTTAGGTCAAGAGTGTCCAGAGGTCATGTTCAGCATCTGTTGTTCACTATTGTTTAAAAAAAAAAAAAAAAAGATCCCGCTAAGATCCCACTATCCATCCCACTGTATGGATACATATATGTATATATACTATATGACTGAGTCCCTTTTCTGTCCACCTGAAACCATCTCAACATTGTTAAATGGATATACTTCAATATAAAATAAAAAGTTGAAAATAGATCCAAAACACCTGCTATGTACAAGGAGCAATGTAAACAGTAGTGAATCTAACAGACAAGTCCTGGCTCTCACAGAACTTATATTCTTGTGGGGGGTGTAGACAAGTATAAGACACTGTGAGACCATGATAGTGCAAGAAAGAACACGCAACAGGTGACGTCACAGAATGCCACAGGGAAGTGAAAGAGCCGCTCTACCTTGGATTAGAAGAGGCCTCTCCAAGGAGGATAGAGCAATGAGACAGACAGTGAGGAGTCAGCTGTGAGACTGCAGCAGGAGCTTCTCTGGAAGAAGGAATGAATACAGAGGCCCTGAGGCAGCCCTGAGCTTGGCAGATTCTAGGAACTGAAGAGTGAAGGGGTAGAAGGAAAGGAATGAAGTCAGAGAGATCGGCCAGGCCAAGACACGTTGGCACACTTACTAAACCCTAGTGCGCATGGGTTGAGTTCAGACATTTGGGGCACGTATTACTATGGTAATTTTGTTCCCTGCTCAAAATACAATCTCTGACATAGGATGGTTCAACTTATAATTTTTTGACTTTACCATCGTGTGAAAGTGATATACCTTCGGCAGGAACTATACTTGGCATTTTGATCTTTTCATAGCTAGTGATGTGTGGTTTGATACCCCTTTATGATGCGGGGGAGCAGCTCCAAGTCAGCACACAACCACAAGGGTAAACAACAGACACACTTATACCCAGACACCCATTCTGTCTTTCACTTTCAGTACAGTATTCGACAAATCACATCAGAGATTCAGCACCTGATTACAGGCTTTGTGTTAGATGGTCCTGCCCAACTGTAGGTTAGTGTAGGTGCTTAGCACATGGAAGGTGGGCTAGGCTCAGTGATGGTGTTCACTAGGTGAGGTGCATTGAATGCATTTTCAACCTAACGATATTTTCAACTTAGTGTGGGTTTACCAGGACGTCACTCCACTGAAAGTCAAGGAAGGTTTGTGATGAAATTTGAACATGTTCCTCCTTCATGTGGGAAAGGGCCCTAGATGGGGGAGCCAGGAGTTCTGACTTTCAGAAAGTCCTCTTCCTAAAAAAAAAAAAAAAAGATCCCGCTAAGATCCCACTATCCATCCCACTGTATGGATACATATATGTATATATACTATATGACTGAGTCCCTTTTCTGTCCACCTGAAACCATCTCAACATTGTTAAATGGATATACTTCAATATAAAATAAAAAGTTGAAAATAGATCCAAAACACCTGCTATGTACAAGGAGCAATGTAAACAGTAGTGAATCTAACAGACAAGTCCTGGCTCTCACAGAACTTATATTCTTGTGGGGGGTGTAGACAAGTATAAGACACTGTGAGACCATGATAGTGCAAGAAAGAACACGCAACAGGTGACGTCACAGAATGCCACAGGGAAGTGAAAGAGCCGCTCTACCTTGGATTAGAAGAGGCCTCTCCAAGGAGGATAGAGCAATGAGACAGACAGTGAGGAGTCAGCTGTGAGACTGCAGCAAGAGCTTCTCTGGAAGAAGGAATGAATACAGAGGCCCTGAGGCAGCCCTGAGCTTGGCAGATTCTAGGAACTGAAGAGTGAAGGGGTAGAAGGAAAGGAATGAAGTCAGAGAGATCGGCCAGGCCAAGACACGTTGGCACACTTACTAAACCCTAGTGCGCATGGGTTGAGTTCAGACATTTGGGGCACGTATTACTATGGTAATTTTGTTCCCTGCTCAAAATACAATCTCTGACATAGGATGGTTCAACTTATAATTTTTTGACTTTACCATCGTGTGAAAGTGATATACCTTCGGCAGGAACTATACTTGGCATTTTGATCTTTTCATAGCTAGTGATGTGTGGTTTGATACCCCTTTATGATGCGGGGGAGCAGCTCCAAGTCAGCACACAACCACAAGGGTAAACAACAGACACACTTATACCCAGACACCCATTCTGTCTTTCACTTTCAGTACAGTATTCGACAAATCACATCAGAGATTCAGCACCTGATTACAGGCTTTGTGTTAGATGGTCCTGCCCAACTGTAGGTTAGTGTAGGTGCTTAGCACATGGAAGGTGGGCTAGGCTCAGTGAGGTGTTCACTAGGTGAGGTGCATTGAATGCATTTTCAACCTAACGATATTTTCAACTTAGTGTGGGTTTACCAGGACGTCACTCCACTGAAAGTCAAGGAAGGTTTGTGATGAAATTTGAACATGTTCCTCCTTCATGTGGGAAAGGGCCCTAGATGGGGGAGCCAGGAGTTCTGACTTTCAGAAAGTCCTCTTCCTTCCTTCCAGGTTTCCTCTCTTCCCTTCCCTTTCCGGAAGCTGCACCATCAGAAGCAAAGTAGCCTTGTCCCTCTCAGATTCCTCCTCTGCAAAATAAGTTGACTGGGCAAAAAAAAAAGCCCTTTTCCAGTGAAATACTACAGAACTTGAAATTATGACGAGGATAAAAGTAGTATTATATTAGCTGTCATTTCATTCTATAACTTTTACAACTCCGCCAGAAGAGCATTGAAGCTACACTGATGAACTTGGTCAGCCTCAGCACCCAGCCTCCCTTTATATTTAGTGTCCTTGCAGAGCATGGTTATGAGAAAATCACTAGTGATTTCTTGGTCTGCAGTATCAGGTTATTCTCTAAATAAACCAAGTTGGAAGGAGAAGCCTTATCCTACAGACTGCACAACAAAAGATTGCCCAGGAATCCCAAGTTAATGCATATATTTGAGTGTGCTCTTTGGGTGCTTGAAAAATCAAGCTCTTAAATATTTTGTTTTAACAAAACAATAATCTGATTTTTATTGTAACACTTCAAATCCTCCCGTGGAATCCTGAAAGAGAGTCAGCAAAAGTAGCCTTCCAACCAGTGGCGTTCTGGCAAACTGACTCTCTGGGGGGAAAACAGTACCCAAATTTGTAGTGTTTGCCAATTTCTAGGGTGTAAGTCCTTCCACGGGGGACAGCTTGAAGCTAA
The DNA here is from genome assembly GCA_006408675.1 of Madoqua kirkii. Classification (NCBI taxonomy): domain Eukaryota; kingdom Metazoa; phylum Chordata; class Mammalia; order Artiodactyla; family Bovidae; genus Madoqua; species Madoqua kirkii. Next base: position 8,762 of record SJYC01024789.1, on the reverse strand, counting down.
CAATGGTTAATAACTGGCTCACAAATTTTCTAAATATTTAACAGTTACATCCTTGGGAGTTCCTTGATCAGCAAGAAGATCAAACCAGTCAATCCTAAAGGAAATTAACCCTGAATATTCATTGGAAGAACTGAGCTGAAGCTACAATACTTGGCCACCTGATGCAAAGAGCCGACTCACTGGAAAATACCCAGATGTTGGGAAAGATTGAGAGCAGGATGAGATTGTTGGATGGTATCACTGACTCAATAAATATGAGTTTGAGCAAACTTCAGGAGATGGTAAAGGACAGGGAAGCCTGGTGTGCTGCAGTCCAGGGGGTCGCAAAGAGTCAGACAGGACTGAGTGACTGAATAACGGCTTATAAGTCAGTATGAGCCAGCTCTAGGATGCTGTCACTTCCAGCCTGCACGCAGAGTTGCTGCTTCTGGATAGAGCCCCCTTGAAGGCCATCATCCAGAAACTGGCACCCGTGGTGGCACACAGGGCCCTGAGGCTTTGGGCTGGATCGAGGGAGGGGCAGTTAGAATGGGATGTAGAGAAGGGGAGCTGGTGTCCTTAAGTTCAGGACCTGGTTTATTGTCAGAAATGGCCAGAGTGTGACCCCAGGAACAGGCAAGGTGACCCACCTTAAGCTAAGTCCTCCCCAACCTACCTGCACTTCACACACCTCACCTCATACTTCTGGATGTCACCCGCTCAGAACTCCTCCTTCTGGGCCCAGCTGAAGCAGCTCTCCCCTTTAACGCCTTCTGTCCCCTCTGCCTTTCTCTGAGCCACCTCTGGACCTAGCCCGGCTCCCTCTTACTGTACCGCCTTACTGTTCTGTCATTCTGCGCCAGCTTGTCAGTGTTTCAGACCCCTGGAGCAGAAATATGATTGGAGCCCCAGTGCCTAGCATAGATCCTGATATTTTTGTTAGTTTCTCAACAAATGTTAATAATGGGGTTTCCTTGGCATTCTGGTTAAGCACAGTTAAGACACTGTGCTTCCACTGCAGAGGACACAGTTTCGATTCCTGGGTGGGGAACTAAGGTCCTGCATACCACAGGATGCAGCCAAAAAATAGGAAAAACAAACAAACAAACATTAATTGAGCCCCTACTAAGTGCCAGGCAGTGTTCTGGTCACTGAGAATACAGTGGAGATTTCATGAAATTTTGATGCTAGAAGGCACTCAATCCATGGTAAATTATTATCTCATAGATACTCCTCTATGATCACTACTCTTAAGAAGACTAGGAGATGAGAACTTTCATTTATTTTATCTTAACCCTCACATGGAACCCACCCTTGAGTTCTTGGGTTCACAAACATGGCCACCCTTCATAGTCCTTTTTTCTAAATAGAATTTATTTTTTAGAGAATTTTTAGATTCTCAGCCAAATTGAACAGAAGGTAAAGAGATTCCCATATTCCCACTCCCCCCTTACCTGCACAGCCTCCCCCATTATCAACATCCTCCACTGGAGTGGTACCCTTTTTACAACTGGCGAATTTTATTCAGTGCTGAAAAGAAATGAACTATGAAGCCATGAAAAGAAATATAAACGGGTATTACTAAGAGAAAGAATCCTATCCGAAAAGGCTACACATTGTATGATTCCAAATATATGTAAATGGGAAAACTGTGGAGAAAATACAAGGATCAGTGATTACCAAAGACTTAAAGGGGAGAGCAGAGCAGGCAGAGAACAGAGTTTTCTGGCAGTGGAAGTATCCTGTATCATTCTGTGATGGTGGATGTGTGTCATTCTACATTTGTTAAAACCATAGAGTGGTGCTAATGTAAACTGTAGACTTTGGGTGATAATGATGTATCATTGTAGCTTCACAGTCTTTTGACTTTGTATTTTGTTATGATTTAGGGATATCCCAAGGCCTATTAATGTACCATTGTCATAGACCAGGGGTTGTAGGAGGGGGCTGCTGGTGACGTATTTATCCACTGTTAACCATTAATATTTTAAGATGGTTTTTTGTTTGTTTGTTTGTTTTTTACAAGTAGGCAGCTCTGGGAAGAAGGCAAATAGATACAGTAAGCTTGAAATTTCCTGGAGACAGGATGAGAAAAATCCCAGACTCTGGCCCCCAGCAGCCAGGGTCCTGTATGAACCCCAGCTCTTGGGATGGGGAGCTCGCAGATCCGCATAGGAAAGCCATTCCCCCTGCCTTGTGCTGTTCTGGGCGCAGGGAGCAGAAAGACACAAAGGGACAGGAGAAACCACAAAGAAAGTAGAATCAAAGGACGAGGTGAAGGAAAGGGGACACGGGGATTGAGGGGGCAGCTACTTCTCAGGCTGAAAATGCCCAATTCTAGGAGAGCCTAGAAAGGCCTCCCCAGGCTTCACTCTGCAGCACTGTAAGCCTGAAAGGTGGGGTGGACTGTGGTCATGATTTATAACAAGCCTACAGTTCACCTATTCTGTTATTTCCCAACATTTAAAAAATAATACACACACATACTTACAAACATGCTACCTTTCTGTTTGCTTAAATAAATGTATTTTAAAATGACATCCTATATCCCATCATAGATTATGAGTTTCATGGACTGGACAGTTTTTCCTAACACACATTGAAATAAATAGCTAAGTGTTAAAAGTTAAAATGTTAACATCACTGACTCAATGAACGTGAACTTGAGCAAACTCTGGGAGATAGTGGAGGATAGGGATGGTCCTCAGCATGTCCTCCTGACCTGCTGCAGTCCATGAAGTTACAGAGTCAGACATGACTTAACAACTGAACAACATAGGTCATCCCTTGGACAACCAATGCCATGCACACCTCACGGTGGTGCACTGGTAGAGAGGAGTTGGCAGTCTCAGTCCTCAGTTTGTGAGCAGCTGTGGACAAGTCTTCTGCCCTTTCCTGTATGTTAACTGCCTCATCTGCAAAATGAGAGGGTTGACCAGATGCCCTCTCAGGCCCCTTCACACACTGAGGCTCTGAGCTGCTTGCTGAATAAATGTAGAGTTATTGAAGGCAGTATACTCAGGATGAGAAGGCAATGGCACCCCACTCCAGTACTCTTGCCTGGAAAATCCCATGGACAGAAGAGCCTGGTAGGCTGCAGTCCATGGGGTCGCGAAGAGTCGGACATGACTGAGTGACTTCCCTTTCACTTTTCACTTTCATGCACTGGAGAAGGAAAGGGCAGCCCACTCCAGTGTCTTGCCTGGAAAATCCCAGGGACGGGGGAGCCTAGTGGGCTGCCGTCTATGAGGCCGCACAGAGTCGGACACGACTGAAGCGACTTAGCAGCAGCAGCAGCAGCAGCATACCCAGGACAGAACTTCTCAGCACCCTGCCCTCTCTCCTTCCACCAAGGCTTTCCCCCACCACCCTGTTACACCCGCTTCCCTAATTCAAGGCACATCCTCCTGGGAGAGAAGCCTGCACAGATCCAACCCCAACAGGAAAACTGTTTGAATTAGAAGAAAAACACCTCAGCTTTTCCAAACCTCAGCACAGTGCTCTTACTTCTTTAACTTTGGTGAAGTGAGTAATACCCCTTGCCAGGGAGTCACCTCCCAACCCACACAAAAGAAATCTCTCTTTCGTTTTTTGAAAAATGTTTACAGTGGCCTTTAATAGCTCAATGTGTCCCAAGGGAGCCAGACAGACAAGGAGTCTAACCATACTCTGGCAGGATCCCCGCACTCAGCATCCTCCTCCACTGTCTGACCGGAGATAGACAACACCCAAGTCCTTCAGGAAAGTCAGCAGATTTGCAAACCCTCCCTAAAAGGGCAGGGTGTGAAGAGAGGGGTTAAATAGCATGTTTAATGGGCTGCAGAATTGCCCATGAGCAAGATTAGGTTACAGAGTCAGACATGACTTAACAACTGAACAACATAGGTCATCCCTTGGACAACCAATGCCATGCACACCTCACGGTGGTGCACTGGTAGAGAGGAGTTGGCAGTCTCAGTCCTCAGTTTGTGAGCAGCTGTGGACAAGTCTTCTGCCCTTTCCTGTATGTTAACTGCCTCATCTGCAAAATGAGAGGGTTGACCAGATGCCCTCTCAGGCCCCTTCACACACTGAGGCTCTGAGCTGCTTGCTGAATAAATGTAGAGTTATTGAAGGCAGTATACTCAGGATGAGAAGGCAATGGCACCCCACTCCAGTACTCTTGCCTGGAAAATCCCATGGACAGAAGAGCCTGGTAGGCTGCAGTCCATGGGGTCGCGAAGAGTCGGACATGACTGAGTGACTTCCCTTTCACTTTTCACTTTCATGCACTGGAGAAGGAAAGGGCAGCCCACTCCAGTGTCTTGCCTGGAAAATCCCAGGGACGGGGGAGCCTAGTGGGCTGCCGTCTATGAGGCCGCACAGAGTCGGACACGACTGAAGCGACTTAGCAGCAGCAGCAGCAGCAGCATACCCAGGACAGAACTTCTCAGCACCCTGCCCTCTCTCCTTCCACCAAGGCTTTCCCCCACCACCCTGTTACACCCGCTTCCCTAATTCAAGGCACATCCTCCTGGGAGAGAAGCCTGCACAGATCCAACCCCAACAGGAAAACTGTTTGAATTAGAAGAAAAACACCTCAGCTTTTCCAAACCTCAGCACAGTGCTCTTACTTCTTTAACTTTGGTGAAGTGAGTAATACCCCTTGCCAGGGAGTCACCTCCCAACCCACACAAAAGAAATCTCTCTTTCGTTTTTTGAAAAATGTTTACAGTGGCCTTTAATAGCTCAATGTGTCCCAAGGGAGCCAGACAGACAAGGAGTCTAACCATACTCTGGCAGGATCCCCGCACTCAGCATCCTCCTCCACTGTCTGACCGGAGATAGACAACACCCAAGTCCTTCAGGAAAGTCAGCAGATTTGCAAACCCTCCCTAAAAGGGCAGGGTGTGAAGAGAGGGGTTAAATAGCATGTTTAATGGGCTGCAGAATTGCCCATGAGCAAGATTAGGTATGGCATTGATATACCTAACCCTTTAGCATTGCCCCTATTAAAGCCACTCTACAGACAACTGGAGAGAGGCCTCTACACCCAGAAAGTATAAGCTACCAGGGCCACAAGAGTAAAGGAGATGGCTTGAATTCTATTTGTATATGTTGACTTTGCAAAATATCTAGATACCTTGTCCATAAAGGTCCTTATAGTTAAGCACAGCATTCATAATTTTTATAATGAGGTTATACATGGAAATGATAAATATTCTTAGACATTGGGTTAAACAAAATATGTCATTAATTTTTTTTTTCTTTTTGCTTTTACCTTTTTTAATGTGGCTACTAGAAAATTTAGAATTTACACATGTGGCTCTCAGGACAGCAATGCCTTCAACAATCGCATCCACTTGCATCCACCCCTGTGGTCTTACCTGAATCAGAGTGACACCCAAGATAATTCAACATAGTGATAAGACATCTAAGTTCGAATCACAACTCTGCCACTTAGTAGCTGGGTGACAGGCAGGTGACTTAGGGCAAGGCCTAACACATAGGAAAGTGAAAGTGTTAGTCGCTCAGTCGTGTCCGACTGTTTGGGACCCTGTGGTCTGTAGCCCTCCCGGCTCCTCCGTCCCTGGGATTCTCCAGGCAATACTGGAGTGAGCTGCCATGCCCTTCTCCAGGGGATCTTCCCAACTCAGGGATGGAACCCAGATCTCCCGCATTGCAGGCACATGGAAAGAGCTGGATAAAAGTCATTCCTATAGAGAATAGAGAGGCAGCCCTGTGCAGTAGTCACAGCCAGGAGCTCTGAATCCAGACTATGGATAGGCATCCTTCTCCTCTGCTCACTATCTGTGTGACTTTAAAGCTGTTCCACCCTCCTCACTGCAGCACAGCCAGCGTCCCGGTGTAGAAGCTCCCAGCAATGCCACCATGTGGTCAGACTCAGCACACAGAGCCATGGTGGTTCTCTTGCTTGGCTCCCGTGACTCCCACATCCACTGCACACATTCCCTGCCTTTCTCTTCCTTCTATCTCAGGTCAGTTCTGTACCACTTCTGGCCTCAGCTGCAGCAATCACTACTTAAAGTTCACCAGCCCCCTGGATGGTCCCTTCTATCCATTTTCCAACATCTGCTGACCTTGGGTCTTAAAACCCAGAACTCTGCTGCTTAAAACCCAGCAGTGGCTCTGTGTTATCCATGAATAAAGGCTCCAAGATCTCCCAGAACCTACTAAACCCTCTAGGGTCCTCTCTCCCCTCACACCGAGGGCTGTTCACACCCACTCCCTCTCCAGTCCCCAAACATGCAGCCAGTTTTACTCTCTTCTGCCTTTCCCTCCCTCTTTTATCTTCCACGATCACCCGCACTATGTCAGCCTCATCAATGCTAGATTCAGCTCCAGAGATCCCTAAACTTCTCCCCGAGCCCTCAGTGGGCGTGACGCCAACAATGTGCCTGTACTGTGCCTGTGCAGAATTCTGCTGCTCCATTGGCAACTGTAGTGCACTTTCAGCTGCACGCCTGACTCCCCTTACAGACTGTGAGCATCTTAGAAGTGAGGAGAGTGATGATGGATTGTTAAGGGCATGCTACCGGCCAGCACTGCCTGAGGACCGGACACAGATTAGCTTCTTCCTCTTACCTAGAGGGCATCTGAGTCAGGTACTGATAACCACTATACAGCTGAGGGAGCTGGAAGAGAGAGGTCTTTGATATTTGATATTTGGTGAGCCAGAGTTCAAACCCAGGAGGTCTGGCTTCAGAGATCGCATGCTTAACCTCAATTTACATTTTTAAAATTAGCATATGATTGACACATAACATTGTGTAAATTTAAGGTGTACATGTTGACTTGATATATTCATGTATTGCAATATGCTTACCATCATAGCATAAAACCTTCCTTTTTCCCATCACATAGTTATCATTCTTTTTTTTGTGGTAAGAAAAAGTTTACTACCTGTTCTCTTAGCGACTTTGAAATGTATAATACAGTTTATATATATACACACACACAGTACTGTTGACTAGAGTCACTTTACCATGCACCAGACCTCCAGAGTTCATTCATCTTCTAGTTGTCTACTTATACACTTCAAGAATATCTGCCCAATTCCCCTACCCAAGCCCCTGTAACCACCATTCTATACTCTGTTCTCTGGGATTGGTTTTCTTAGATCCTCATATGATATTTGTCTTTCTCTGCCTGATTGGTCTCATTAGCATAATGCCCTCAATGTCCATCCATGTTGTCACAAATGGCAGGGTATCCTTCTTTCTTGTGGCTCAATTATATATATCTATATCTATATATCTATATCTATATAGTCAAGAAACACCTGGAGGAACAGGCAAATTTGGCCTTGGAATGAGGAATGAAGCAGGGCAAAGACTAATAGAGTTTTGCCAAGAAAATGCACTGGTCATAGCAAACACCCTCTTCCAACAACACAAGAGAAGACTCTACACATGGACATCACCAGATGGTCAACACTGAAATCAGACTGATTATATTCTATGCAGCTAAAGATGGAGAAGCTCTATACAGTCAACAAAAACAAGACCAGGAGCTGACTGTGGCTCAGATCATGAACTCCTTATTACCAAATTCAGACTTAAATTGAAGAAAGTAGGGAAAACCGCTAAACCATTCAGGTATGACCTAAATCAAATCCCTTATGATTATACAGTGGAAGTGAAAAATAGATTTAAGTCCCTAGATCTGATAGATAAAGTGCCTGATGAACTATGGAATGAAGTTCATGACATTGTATAGGAGACAGGGATCAAGACCATCCCCATGGAAAAGAAATGCAAAAAAGCAAAATGGCTGTCTGGGGAGGCCTTACAAATAACTGTGAAGAGAAGAGAGGCAAAAAGCAAAGGAGAAAAGGAAAGATATAGGCATCTGAATGCAGAGTTCCAAAGAACAGCAAGAAGAGATAAGAAAGCCTTCTCAGTTAATGGTGTCTTCAGAGTGACTGTGTTACAATTCTCTTCCCACATAATTTTCATAAAAAACTTACCTCTTGGGTGGGGGACCGGGGGAGAAATGTGTGTATATATTTATATGTACCTATTTTGTATCAATGAATCTGTGCAGTTTATCAAACCAATCTCTAAAATTGAGTTTATCAAATATCACAGATATGGTTTTTGTTTAATTCTCCTCATATATTCAAAATCTCCCTTTATGTGTTCATATCTATATATGTCATGTCTAGAAAATCACAGATAATCATTAACATCAAAGATATCCTTGTCTACCTAGGAGTGTGTTAATTTTATTCTATTTTTATGTTTTCATATATTACTTGATCTGTAATGTTCCAAAAACTGATATCAAAACAAGATAATACTTTACCTTTGCATCAGAAAAGAAGATGAAACACTCTATTTCTTTAGAGCTTAGGACAACATATTGGCTATCTATTGCTAATTAAGAAATCATCCCAGAATTTAGCATCTTAAAAGTAAGTATCTTTACCATTTTGTACAGAGTTCCTTTTGAGACTACAATTAATATGTAGGCCAAAGCAGCTATCTTAAAGTTACTTGAGTCTAGAGCCTGACTCCAAGAACACTCATTCAAATGCTTGACATATTAGTGCTGGTTGTCCACAGGAAGCCAAGAACTCCTTCCCATGTTAATTTTCCCATAAGATTGCTGGACCATGCTATTGATATAAGATTTACTTCCACCTGATGTTCAAGCTCGTTTTAGAAAAGGCAGAGAAACCAGAAATCAAATTGCCAGCGTCCACTGGATCATGGAAAAATCAAGAGAGTTCCAGAAAAAAACAAACAAACAAACAAACATATATTTCTGCTTTATTGACT
>SJYC01024787.1:0-62498 GCA_006408675.1 Madoqua kirkii | reverse complement strand
TGCACTCATCTCACATGCTAGTAAAGTAATGCTCAAAATTCTCCAAGTCAGGCTTCAGCAATACGTGAACCATGAACTCCATGATGTTCAAGCTGGTTTTAGAAAAGGCAGAGGAACCAAAGATCAAATTCCAACATCCTCTGGATCATGGAAAAAGCAAGAGAGTTCCAGAAAAACATCTATTTCTGCTTTATTGACTATGCCAAAGCCTTTGACTGTGTGGATCACAATAAACTGTGGAAAATTCTGAAAGAGATGGGAATACCAGACCACCTGACCTGCCTCTTGAGAAATCTGTATGCAGGTCAGGAAGCAACAGTTAGAATTGGACATGGAACAACAGACTGTTTCCAAATAGGAAAAGAAGTACGTCATGGCTGTATATTGTCACCCTGCTTATTTAAATTCTATGCAGAGTACATCATGAGAAATGCTGGGCTGGAAGAAACACAAGCTGGAATCAAGATTTCTGGGAGAAATATCAATAATCAATATCAGATATGCAGATGACACCACCCTTATGGCAGAAAGTGAAGAGGAACTAAAAAGCCTCTTGATGAAAGTGAAAGAGGAGAGCGTAAAAGTTGGCCTAAAGCTCAACATTCAGAAAACGAAGATCATGGCATCCGGTCCCATCACTTCATGGGAAATAGATGGGGAAACAGTGGAAACAGTGTCAGACTTTATTTTGGGGTGCTCTAGAATCACTGCAGCCATGAAATTAAAAGTCACTTACTCCTTGGAAGAAAAGTTATGACCAACCTAGATAGTATATTCAAAAGCAGAGACATTACTTTGCCGACTAAGGTCCGTCTAGTCAAGGCTATGGTTTTTCCTGTGGTCATGTATGGATGTGAGAGTTGGACTGTGAAGAAGGCTGAGCGCTGAAGAATTGTCGCTTTGTGTGATGTTGGAGAAGACTCTTGAGAGTCCCTTGGACTGCAAGGAGATCCAACCAGTCCATTCTGAAGATCAACCTTGAGATTTCTTTGGAAGGAATGATGCTAAAGCTGAAACTCCAGTACTCTGGCCACCTCATGAGAAGAGTTGACTCACTGGAAAAAACTCTTATGCTGGGAGGGATTGGGGGCAGGAGGAGAAGGGGATGACCGAGGATGAAATGGCTGGATGGCATCACGGACGCGATGGACGTGAGTCCGAGTGAACTCCGGGAGATGGTGATGAACAGGGAGGCCTGGCATGCTGTGATTCATGGGGTCGCAACGTCGGACACAACCGAGCGACTGAACTGAACTGAATGTGTGTGTGTATATACATATATATGTATGTATGTGTATGATATACGCACATGTATGTCCCCACATTTTCTTTATCCATTCCTACACTGACAGATACCACTTAGGCTGTTTTCACATCTTGGCTGTTGTGGAGAATGCTGCCCTCAATTGGCTTTTATCTCCTAAGCTAGCATGGTTAACTTTGAAGCCAGGAGTTCAGAGAAGGAAGGCAACTTGCTGGAACTGGAGTCCAGGCCCCTTGGCTCTCGGCGGTCTTTTCTTCGGTGTGGTTGATCTCGGCAGTCTTTTCTTCGGTGTGGTTGGTCATGTGCCTCCTCCGGGAAAGTCCAGGCTGCTGGCCTGGAGGGGGAGGCGGGACCCTGGGCGCCTGGCAGGTAGACATGACCCGAAGCAGCGAGACGTCCACAGAGAGGTTGAAATAATAAGCCTGGCTGAGGGAGCATCTGCTTTGTTTGCTTGGCTTGGTGTGTTTTCATTACACAGATCTGGAATCTGATCCTGCCTGGGAGGCTCTGAGGCTCCCTTTATTCTCCTGTTGGGCAGAAAAGAGAGTGGGGTGGAGCAGCTTAGCCAAGAAGTGCTGACAGGCAGGCAAAGCCGGTCAAGTCCAGGGTCGGGACACTCCCTGTGAAAGCCCAGACAAAGGGGAGTGCTAGACAGGGACCTGGGGAGACAGGCTCACTGTAGGCCCTGTCGCACAGAGTGGTGATCATGTCACAGTGAGTCATGCCTCTCCAAGCCAGCCAACACGGTGCCTCACCTGAAGGTCACATTCTCAAACCCTTACTAAGGATGGCTTCAGGCAAGGAAAAGGCAGATGTTAATGAGCCCTGCAAGGAGCCTGCTGCCCTCTCTTCGGCCCACAAAGGTGACACGAGGAAGCGAGGAAAAGGCAGGAGAGAGGTTCCAGTTGGGTCAAGGGAAGATTTGGCAACTTTGTTAAAACCACGACTAATGGTGCCCTTTTGCTATTCATTGTGGAAGGTCTTTTATGAGGAACCACTGAATGAATGCCTTTTCAAAGTAAATGTTAAGGGACAAAAATGTTGACTCTTCAACACAACTGGGGTACTTTGTCAGATAATAGCACCCCTGGGTCTGGACTGGAAGAAGCATGAAAGGTCCTCAACCAGCCTCATGCCTGACTTTACCACTAGAATACCCTTTTCCAACCAATCAGCCATGTTGCAGGCACCATGGGAGGTGTTGTGGTATAGTAAGAGTAAGGAGTTTGAAAAATCAAATGCATTTGTACAAATAAAGATATTAAAGAATGCAGGCAAATTCGTTTCCAGAATTAGACAGACTTGCCCATCAAATGCACACATTGCTGGGCTGCCTCAGGCTTCCCTGTGCTGGGCCTGACTCAGAAAACTTACAATCTGAGAAGCAGAGAGGACTAGTGCTGTTTGTGGGAAGACGGCTCCCAAAGACAAGGAGAGGAGAATGGGTGAGTCTTCTACGTTTGCCCCGTTCCTCTTTCAGACCCTCTAATCTGAATCTGTCACTTCTGAGGAGGAGTGAGCGGTGGGGGCAGACAGGCCAGCAATGTCGCTCCCTCCACACAGAAAGAAACTACAGGGGTTTGGAAATAAGAGAGTCCCCTAATAGCTTTCCTCCAACCTAGATACCCTGCTGCTGAAGACAAGGACCAAGAGCCCCCCGGGCCCAGGAAGAAAGTCCGTCTCCAACAAGAGCCTCAGCGAGAACACCTTCCTGCAGACAGCCTCATTGCCAGCAGAGCAGGCTTAGACAGCCAGTAGCCAGAAAATGCGTCGACCCTGCAAGAAACGGAAAATTCCACCTCAGACTGGCTTAAACACTCTGAAAGCCCAGGATTAGTGTCTCAGTGTCGCTGAGGTCCTGGGCGCATTCTGTCTCTGCCGGCTGGCCCCAGTCCCAGCTTCACTCTTGGGCAGCTTCCTCGGTCTTACCCCCGCTGCTAGTGGCTTCTGGGATGTTCTCTTCCATCTCATTGAGCTGATCTATGCATGAGTCCAGCCCTGGGCCATTGAGACAAGAGTGCCGTGTTCTGGTTGACTGCATATAGTCTGGATTCACCTGTTGTGTGGGGAATAACTTCAGTTCCCCCTGAAGCCCATGGTCAGGTGGAGGTGGGTAGATGCCTAAACAAAACTCGAGTTCTGTTAGGATGGAGGAAGTGGGGAGGGAATAAGTTTCAGGTAGACTCTGAGATGGGAACTTGCTTCAAGATGCACATTGGGATCTGAGCTTGAAAGCACTGCCTTGGGATGTGAGGGAAGCACGATTAGGTGGGGGAGAAGTGGAAACTCCAGTGCAGTACTGGAGTACAGCCCACTCCAGTACTCTTGCCTGGCAAATCCCATGGACAGAGGAGCCTGGTAGGCTGCAGTCCATGGGGTCGCTAAGAGTCGGACAAGACTGAGCAACTTCACTTTCTCTTTTCACTTTCATGCATTGGAGAAGGAAATGGCAACCCACTCCAGTGTTCTTGTCTGGAGAAGCCCAGGGATGGGGGAGCCTGGTGGGCTGCTGTCTGTGGGGTTGCACAGAGTCAGACACGACTGAAGCGACGCAGCAGCAGCAGTTACAGCAGAAACCTCAGCTGACTCTGTGAGGAGTTCCAGGGCTGAGGTGATCCTTCAGAATCATCCCAAATCATGGCAAGAGGCTGTGCCACTGAACTCTTGCCCTAATCCATCATCAGGTGTGGGCTGCCCTAGGAGTGTGGTGTAGGCTTGGGCAAGGCATCTCCCCTACCTAATACGTCACATATGTATTTGTTTACTAACTCCTCACCCAACCCCATCAGTGTATTCCCTGGTGCCCACAACAGTGCCTGGCTTACAGTAGGAGATCAATGTTTATGAAATGAATGGCTGGATTTGGGAGCCAGACAGACTTTAGCTGGAATCTCAGCACTTCCATATGCCAACTCTAGGACCTGCAACCAATTACATAACCTTGCTGGGCCACAGTCTTTTCATGTGTGAAATGGGGAAGTCACAGTCCTTACTATATAGGATTGTCATAAAGGCTATGTGAATTAATACACAGCTGTTAAAGTAGCGCATTAAGAGTAGCCGTCGTGGTCCATTGTTATTGTTGCTACAGTCATTATAATCATTTATTCACCAGATGAGTCAATCAGTCCCTACCCAGTGGCCCCCTCAGCCCCCAGCCTCTTCTTTCCACCAAGAGGTAGAGAGGTGATTCAGGTGGTGGCAGCCTGCCCCGTGAGTCAACTCTGAGCCTCAGCCATGCCAGGCTCCTTGGCACAGGCTACCTGTCCAAGAGGCCCTGGGGTTGAGTCATCTGGGCCACAAGTCCAGTTGGGGGACACCTTGGATGTGGAGTTTGGCTGGCAGAGTTTGTCCTCCCCAAGACCTTCCAGGAAGAGACTGGGCACCTGCCCCATTGTACTCCCAGGGGCTACCCTTTGCCAGCTCAAGTCTATCTGTCAGGAGAGTTTGCAAAAGATCCAAGTGAGAATACGGGGTAGAGGTGGGATGGAAAAAGAAGGAAAAGAGTTGCCTCATCCTTTGCTTTCAAAGCAGGGCAGTGTCGTGAACAGATCATGGGGTTCTGATCTCAGCAGACCAGTTTCGAGTCTCCATCCCTCTACTTACTAGCTGGGGCACCTTGGACAAGTCCTTTGCTTCTCTGAGTCTCACTGGTGAAGTGGGAGGTTACAGGGAGGCTTGACTGAGTGGTCATGTTGTCTGCAAGTCCCACATCTTCCATGAGGAGGTCTCAGATCGGCTCTCTGAGCTTCAGTGACTCTTATTAAAGGGGAGGAGGAATTCTCTGTCCCCACATTTCCCCCACCTCCCACAGGAAGAGGTAGGGCCAATCTGATACATTCTCCCTTCATTCATTCAGAAGCTCTCTATTGAGCACCTGCAGCATGCCAGGTGCTGTGCTAGCATGGGGTGTAGGAATCACGGGCTAGTGGGAGAGGCAGATAGGGTATAAACGAGCAAACAAATACACTTAAAAACTTTACTCAGTACAGGCAGAAGAACAACAGGTTGTTAAGAGAGAAAAACATGGTAGAGCCATTGAAGAAACTTCTGAGGTGGTGGCCCATAAGCACAGACTTGAGGAAAAAGAATGAGCCAGCCTTGCAAAAGCAAGAGTGAAGACCCTTCCAGAGAGAAGCGCATATGCAAAAGCCCAAAGGCAGGAAAGAGCTGGGGTGGTTGAAGAAGCGCCAGGGGACCAGTGTGTGGGAGCACTGTGGACACATGCAGAGAGTCTGAGAGGAGGCGAGGAAAGGGGCTGGGTGCACAGGGGCCCACCTCCCGATGCCCCTCATCTCAGGGATCAGCCTTGCACAGCTGTTCCCGCTGCCTTAATTTCCAGTTTTATAGTTGTTTTCAGAGACACGGCTCATGAGGGTACACCATGGCTGGATTCCCCTGGGTTTGTTTGTGGAAAGTAAATGAGATGCTGTAGATAAACTGTGTAGTACAGTTCTTGGCATAGTTAGTGCTCAAGGGGAAATAGGTATCTTGAAAAAAGTACATGTAAAAATAATGAGAATATTTACAGCCCCAGCCAACACCCACTTCCAACTGTTGCTCTGAGATTTAAGAGAAGAGAAGCCTTGGCTTTCAATCATCCTCTTTTCCATAATCACAACAAAGAGAGTCGGAGCAGAATCCGCCGCCTCATCTGGGAAGCCTGCCCTGGCTCCCACCGCAGGGTGCACCAGCGTCTGTGCCGCAGCACCTGTCACCCTCTGTTGAATCGTCTGGTTACTGGTCTTTCCCGTGGACTATGAACTCCTTGATGACAGGGACTGTTCCTTGATTCTCCATTTAATATAGTAGTTAAACAACATTTTATTTCAGATAGGTTTAAGGACTGGTCCAAATTGCTTACTCTCATTAACTAGCCCACCTTTAAGCTAAGAGACTGGTCTTAATGAATCAATCGAGAATAGAATTTATATCATTTAAAAAGCACAGTATCCTTGTAACTTTCCTAAGGTGGGGACTGGTTTAAAGTACGGACCAGTTTATTGGCTATTCCACCCCACCCGCCACGGGTTTCTCAAACCCACGTTTCACAGGAGGAGCAGACAGGCTCTTCTCCAGGGATGTTGCACCAGATGCTGCATTATTCACTGCTGGGGGAGGGTGCAGAAGCAATAACATTAGGCCCACAGTTCCCAAACTCTGCGCCCAAGGCCCTAGGACGGCAGAGTGTATTTTAATTTTTCAGGGGGAAACACAACAGTTCTCGGCATCAGTCAATCACCATGCAGATTACTAGCCGAAGTGGTTCAGTTTCAACATTAGATCACAGTGTATTCCTTTCAGTGACATCACATTTTTGCAAAACTGGAGTTTTGGTGGTGGTTGTGCTAAAAGGCAAGTACTGTATGAGAATCGGTATTGAACAGGAAATGGGAGTGAAGTGTCTGCTCTGATTCTAAGGTCTGGGAATGTATGCAATGCCCAGCAAGCACACACAGCTCGTTTGTAAGTGATTGTAGTTATTTATTAATGAAATAAAAATATTATGTACATTGTTTATTTCCGTGACTAAGCTGGTAGGACATAAATAGTTTGCATACTTTTGGCCTTGGAATGCCGTGAAATCATTCCTTAGATGGGCATTGTACATCCAGAAAGTGGGGACTCGTGTATTAGATTCTTTGTAACTCCCATTTAACTCTTTTAAGCTTTTGATGCTGAACTCAGAAATGATTTTGAGCTTAATTCTGTGAGCATAGCTTACTGATGTATGCATGGAACCTACCCTTAAGAGTAAAAGCAGCTACAGAGCTGGGAAATATTTACTGGGAGGGAAAACAGATATTTAGCTCATCTCTCTCACTCCATCTAACTAGCTTCTTAGTGAGCGTAGACCACTTTGGAATGAGCTGGAAGCACGCCTTCTTGTTATAAAAACAGAAAAACAAGCATTCATTTGTGTGCCAGGGTTATGGTTTTATTATCTCAAACTAGGAGTGGCCTGAATATCCAGCTGGCTCAACCAGCTAATTATTGCCAGAAAAAGAGACTACAGAGCAAGTGTTCTGAAGCTACAGTTATTATTTTTGGTAGATCCCCCTGCTTAGCTTTTAGCTTATTCATAAATAAATCAGCCAGTTCAGTAAATTGCCTCATATAGTTAGTTATCTTTGAAAAAAACAAGCTTGCCCCGGTCATCACAGCAGATGGAGCCTGCTCCAAACTGGGCCTTCGACAGAAACCTGATGGCGATGGATTTGGCTGGGGTGAGCTGCTGGTCATACTCGCCTGAAACATTTTCGAGGCTATTGAAATAGGGCGATGGGCTTCAATGGCTCATGTGTATTTCTATCAATGTTGATTCTGAACCATCTTCTAAGAAGGATCTTGGCCCCATTCCCAGCGTTCACCACTGAGGGCAAGTGGGATAGCCTTTCCTCCAAGCATGAATCCTTCTTAGCCCTCAGCTTCCACAAAAAAACTTCAAGGCTCCGTTTTCTGCTGATACTTGTGAGTCTCTTTTCAACAGGTAGCATCAGCCCCAGGGCCACTGTGCCGCCTTTCCCCTTTGCCTAGATTCTCTGCACTCAGTTCTTCCCATGACTGGCCTCTTCATTCATCTTTCAGCAAATATCAGCCATCTTCTGTGTGCCAAACACTATGCTGGATTTCAAGGTATTAAAAGGATTGATAATAATAGTTAACATTTGTTGAAATCCTGTAATGAATGAAGAGTTCTTCTAAACCATTTACATCTATCTCATTTGATGCTCAACAGCAATCAAGTCATCCACACTGGATATTAGCAAGTTACCCACATTTTGCTAATAAGGAGAGTAAGACACAGAGAAGCTAAGTACCTTCCCCCAAGGCCACACAGCTAACAAGTGAGGAAGCTGGGCTTTGAGCTTGCATTCTACAACATTTTGTTGTATTGTCTCCCTAGAAAGACACAGGAGGCTCTGGTTTTATTCAGTATTGGGCTTACATTTTAATGGAGGAGAGAGACAATAATCACATTATCAAATAAGTCATTTCAGCTAGTCAAAGCAGGTAAGAAAAAAAATAGTAATTCAGTAGAGACTTCTCAAAGTGTCAGGAAGGAGTAGCTACTTGATATCAAGTAGCTGGGAAAGCCTCTGAAAAAAACAGCCATGGGAAGGTGCCCAGGGAAATGATTTCAAGCAGAGAGAATAGCAAGCGCAAAAGCAGTGAGGCAGGGACAAGTTGGGCCGAGTGCAAAAGAGAAAGATGACCAGGAACCAGATCGTAGAAGCCTTTTTACCTGGGCTGCACACATTTTCCTGGGGAGCTTACAAAAACACTGATGCCTTGGCCCATGCCCAGAGATTCTGAGGAAATCAGTCTGAGGTGTTGGCTCAGGCAAGAGGAATTCTAAATGAGATGAGCGCAGCAGTCCAGTGCAGAATGGTGGTGGCGTGGTCCAGGGCAGTGGTGGTGGAAAAGCAGCATCTCTCCTTTAGCCCTGCTCCCTCCACACCACCCACCTGTGGTCCATGGGAAGCGTGCACATCCTTAGCCTAGACAAACCAAAAGCAGGATGCTCACCTGCAGATAGCCTGGGAAGGATTCAGCACCAGAGACATACCAGTCCTGCTTGGTGTCCCACTGGAGCCCCTATGGACATAGCACAAGGGAGAGTGGTAGGCTGACATAACCTTTCCCTGAGAAATCACAGTCTCACAGTCTCTCATCTCTGACAGCCCAACCTTATTATATCAACGTGGGTGAAACTGTCAGTTCTTGGCCATAGTGGGGTCTGTCACAGCTCACTCTGGGAGGTGGCATCTTTGTCTTCTTGCTACAGCACTAGATGAGACAGTGTTCATTGGGGTTGTCCAAACAAATGGAAACCTTAAGAAGGGTATACATAGACTTATTTTAAGGCATTGGTTTATGTGATTAATTTGGTGGTGCTAGTGGTAAAGAATCCACCTGCCAATGCAGGAGACATAAGAGATAAGGGTTCAGTCCCTGGATTGGGAAGATCCCCTGGAGGAGGGCAGGGCAACCCACTCTGGAGTTCTTGCCTGGAGAATCCCCTGGACAGAGGAGCCTGGTGGGCTACAGTCCATGGGGTCACAAAGAGTTGGACATGACTGAGAGATTTTGCTCACATGTTGGGATGGGTTAAGAAGAGAGTGACTTGGGCATACCTGGATGGCTCATATCCAGTGGGTGAAAACCAGACTCAAGGCAAAGAGCCGAGACTTACCCTGTATGATCAGTCACTGGAACCATTTGAGCACTCTTGGTCTAATATACAGTAGAACAAGTTCCCTGAGATGGTATGAGCTGCCTTGCCCCGTAGTGAGCTCCCTGTTATTGCTTGAGGCGTTCAAGCAAAGAGCACACAGTCTGCTGAGGCTGTAAGGTGACTTTCCCACCCCGGGCCTGGATGCAGCCCACTGAGGAGATTCGGAGTTGTCTCTTGGCTCCTCTCTCCAGCTTGTCTCTCTGCACATGTATGTGTGCATACAAGCACACACACAACAAGCACACACACACTCACAGTTGCACATCCTTAGCCTAGACAAACCAAAAGCAGGATGCTCACCTGCAGATAGCCTGGGAAGGATTCAGCACCAGAGACATACCAGTCCTGCTTGGTGTCCCACTGGAGCCCCTACTGGACATAGCACAAGGGAGAGTGGTAGGCTGACATAACCTTTCCCTGAGAAATCACAGTCTCACAGTCTCTCATCTCTGACAGCCCAACCTTATTATATCAACGTGGGTGAAACTGTCAGTTCTTGGCCATAGTGGGGTCTGTCACAGCTCACTCTGGGAGGTGGCATCTTTGTCTTCTTGCTACAGCACTAGATGAGACAGTGTTCATTGGGGTTGTCCAAACAAATGGAAACCTTAAGAAGGGTATACATAGACTTATTTTAAGGCATTGGTTTATGTGATTAATTTGGTGGTGCTAGTGGTAAAGAATCCACCTGCCAATGCAGGAGACATAAGAGATAAGGGTTCAGTCCCTGGATTGGGAAGATCCCCTGGAGGAGGGCAGGGCAACCCACTCTGGAGTTCTTGCCTGGAGAATCCCCTGGACAGAGGAGCCTGGTGGGCTACAGTCCATGGGGTCACAAAGAGTTGGACATGACTGAGAGATTTTGCTCACATGTTGGGATGGGTTAAGAAGAGAGTGACTTGGGCATACCTGGATGGCTCATATCCAGTGGGTGAAAACCAGACTCAAGGCAAAGAGCCGAGACTTACCCTGTATGATCAGTCACTGGAACCATTTGAGCACTCTTGGTCTAATATACAGTAGAACAAGTTCCCTGAGATGGTATGAGCTGCCTTGCCCCGTAGTGAGCTCCCTGTTATTGCTTGAGGCGTTCAAGCAAAGAGCACACAGTCTGCTGAGGCTGTAAGGTGACTTTCCCACCCCGGGCCTGGATGCAGCCCACTGAGGAGATTCGGAGTTGTCTCTTGGCTCCTCTCTCCAGCTTGTCTCTCTGCACATGTATGTGTGCATACAAGCACACACACAACAAGCACACACACACTCACAGTCACACAAGGGAGGTGAAGCAGTTCAAAAAGCCAGAGAGGAGGAGAGTGTGAGAAACCACACAGGGATCCAGCGAGGAAAATGAGGAGGAGACAGGGGAAGGAGACAGAGCTGAGAGGGGTGGGCAAAGTGGGGAAGGGGAGGAGGAGGGAGAGGAAGAGATGGAGAAAGGTCGCCTCTCACGGGAGGCCGCCGCGGGAGATGCAGAGGGAGGGGGCAGAGAGGAGACAGGCGGTACTAAAAGTGGGAGGCAAAGCACGGGAGAAGGCAGTGGACATGGAGGGAGGCAGCATGGGGCCCCGGAGGAGGGGAGGTGGGCGAGGCCGAGGAGGCAGGGCACAAGAGACAGGGCCAGGCCGCAGAGTGGGTAGGGAGGTGGGTGAGGATGTGAGTCTTCAGAGTCAAGGAATTCACTGGGCACAGGTCCCCAGAGCAGCAAATGGGTAATCTTGAGTCACAGCTCATTTAGAGTTTCCTGTTTTCAGCTTGTCTCTGAGAACAGTTGGAGGGGTTTCCAGCTAGTAAATACATCAGAGTGCCAAGACTCCCTTCCCTGGTCTGTCCACTCCATGGCTGCCCGTCCCCAGCACCTTCTCATGCCACCTCCCTTTATGCCCTGAGCACCAGCCCAGCAGCTCCTCCAGCACCACCCAACAGGCCACCTGCTCCCCTCTGCAAGGCCCCTGATCTCACCAGGTTCTCAGGGCTCATGAAGGAAACCATAAGCCTCTTCCAAGCACTACACGCACGCTCACCGATTGCACCACTGGCGCTCCACTAGGAAGCTGTAAACCTTTTAAGTGTGGAATCCAGCCCAAGCATTTACAGAAAAATTTACTTTATAAAACAAGTTTCCCTGAAACACAGTTTCTTTGCCTTTTTCCAAGACCCCATATTTTTCCTTCCATCCCCTTACACTCTTCCCAGTTACAAGAGTTACAAAGAGTTACACCTTTATCCATCCTTCTTCAGCTCAACCCAGCAGACGTATCAGGGCCATCCACAGCATTGCAGACAGCAGGGTTACAACTGGGAGCAAGATGCCTCGTCTGCCCTCAGGAAGCTTGTGTCTAATGGGGAGACAGACATGGAGCCAGGGGTGGAGTTGGGTTTTATGGGGCTCAGACAGCACACAACTTGAGCATAAAGTGACCAGCCTGTGTATAAGAAACCTGGGTTACGTGTTCAGTCCTGGAGAGGACAGGATGAGTGCCCCACCCAAACACCCAACTCTAGAAGGGTTCACAAAGGAAGGTTGAGATGTCCATTAATTAATTAAACCACTGCATCTATACTTTCTCTCTTTGCTCTCTTTTGTCTATCCTGTGAATAAATGAATGCATATATGATGAATTCTACAGATATTTACTTAAGGATGAAGTTTAGCTTCTGTAACAAAAACCTAAGTTGGCTTAAACAAGCTAGGACCTTCCCTCTCACATAACCAGCTCCTTCCATCCTTCCTTTCTGGGGTGTTGCCTTTCAGATACAAAGTCTATCATGGTGCCCCTCCAGCCAGCCAGATGAGGAAAGAAAGAATTGTGAAGCATTCCCCCTTCCTGCCTCACACACACTTCCCTTTAAGGCAGACTTGGAAGTTCATACCCAACTTCTGCTCAAGTCCCATTGACCAAAATGTGATCAACCAGCCTTGAGTACATGAGCACACACAGGTGCCAGGGGGATGAGGAAGTATGTTTATTCTGGATGGTCATGTACCCCCAGATTAAGGCATTTCACAGCTATAGAAAAAGAGAATGGATGCTGTAGACAACTGGAAGTCTCTGAGACAGCCTGTGGCATATGTTGTGCTTATTAGGAAACTGAGGTGCGGAAGTAGCTCTGGTCCTTTCCAGGTCCAATCATTGACAAAAATGAATTAAACAAGCTGTCCTTGCAAGCTACCAGCCCCGTTCTTTAATTTTAGTAACTCTGACGCTCTTTACCAGATCCCAAATGTTGCCCGGAAATGAAATACTATGACCATCCAAGGGGTAGTTGAAGGAAGAGGAAGCAATATAGACTGTGAAGAAGTTGCCAGGAGGGGAAAGGAAGAGAACCAGAAGAGAATAGTGAGACCAAATTCTAAGTTTAGTGATTTCATTACCATGGAGTGTCAAAGCAGCAAGAGGACCCAAAGAAACTTGATTGGATTCGCCCATAAGGAGGTCAGAAGTGACCTTTGCCAAGTCATTTTGTGTGGAATGGTGGGGAATGGGATCCAAAGAGAGTTGGTTTGGGAGTGAGTGGAAGATGAGGATGCTGAGATAGAGCAGTGGTAACTGAGGTACTGAAAAGCAGGAACAACCTGAGATTAGTGGATCCGTGATCATGTTGATTCAAAAGATAAAGAATCAATGAAGAGCAAGAGCTGAAAAATGCATGGCAGAAATACAGTTTGGCTGCTTTAACAACGACCAAGATAACAGTGGCTTAAAGAAGATTAAAGGTTTACTTCACTCTCATGTAGGAGTCTGAGCATACACAATCAAGGGCAGACTAGGGACACCATGGTGTGGGAAATCCGGGTTCCTTCCACCTCATTATCAGTCATGCTCAACGTGCAGCTTCCATCTTGTGGCCCATGAAGGCTGCACCAGCCCCACCATCATGTAAACATCCCAGCCAGGAAGAAGGAAGAGGAAAGGGGAAGTTTTCTTTCATCTTAAAGGCACCACCCAGAGGTTGCTCACATCACATCTGCTCACATTTTCACTAGCTGAACTTGGACACTTGGCTATATCTACCGAGATAAGGGAGACTGAGACAAAGTCATCTTTAGCTGAGAGACCAAATCCCCAGAAAAAACTTTAAGGGCCGTATTACTGAAGAAGGAGGGAACAGCAAGCAGTCAGAGCCTTAGGGGACCTAGAACAAAGGGTGGTTTCGGCCTTCCCTGGGAGGAGGCTCACTGTCAGAGGCGGGGACACAAAGAGAGCTGAGAGGAGGTCTACCAAGCTGTTTACGATCTGTTGGGCGGGAGAGCAGGCGTGCACTCGTAAATACCCTGAGATGGTTCAGAGAACACTGCTTTTGGAGTCCTAGATTTCATTCTCAGCTCTGTGCTTAGCTGCTCTCTGGCCTTGGACAAGGAAAGAGATCTCCGTTTCCACATCTGTTAAATGGTTATAATAATGCCCACCCTGCCTGCCCCACAATCCTGTTTCGAGTCCCAGAAGAGAACTGAGGAGATGTTCTGTGTGAGGTCGGGGCAGATGAGGGTGGCGTTGTTATGGGGGGATGGAGTGGTCTAGGCACTGCTGAGCCTGAAGGGCAGGTGGAAAAGGGCTGGAAGAAGCTGGAAGGACAGCACCACCCCACACACAAGCTCTACACACCCATCCCCGAGGATCTGGCCTCTGCCCACTGCAGGCCAAGGAACCCCTCTGTTGTCCAAGTGAGGATGACAGGGGAGGGGGCATGCAGCCATGCACAGGGGCTGGAGTCAGCCTCTGGTGTGTCTTGAGATCGTCCTCGCAGAGCCTTGGCCTTGTCCCCTGCCCTTGGCCTTGGAAGCTCTCCTGAGACCTCTCGCTGACCCCAGGGCACACCCTGTGTCCCTGGCCTCAGCCCAGTAAACAGCATGAGTGAGTTTCTCCCCCAGGCCTCTGGCCTCGCAGAGCAACTGTGTCCAGAGCAGTCACACTCCCAAGACACTCCCTCCACACACATACATGCCCACACTGCCTGCACACTCAGAGGCACCACACCATGTGCATCACACACGCCACACATAGGCCACGAACTGCACATTCCACACACTCTCTACACATCCCCCGCAAACTTCACACACACAGCCTGCGTGCACACACCTGACCATGCACACCACATGCACACACACACACTTTCACTGGTCTCTATCCCTATCACACCCCCTACCCGGCTCCCCACACTGCTGCAGGAGTGCTTTTTCTCAAACACGACTGTGGCTACTTTCTTGTTTAAACTCCCTTCCTTCAAGTGGCTGTCCAGAGCCTTCAGGCTAGCATTCTAGCCCTGCCAAAGCTGTTGAGGCCCACCATGGTCTATTCCCTGAAGACCCTCTTCAGGTATCTCCACTCTCCTGCCCCCTCAGCCGGTCTGGACCACTGGCCCACCCGCCTCCCCCAGCTCCTCCTGCCCCTGGCTTGTCCATCCTCCATCCTCTCCAGAGAATGTTCCTGCTTTGCAGTCCATGTGAGAACCGCATTCCCTCTCCTGCCCCTGTTCAGAGCCCGCCCCTCCTATAAAGATTCCCTTGGCTTCCCCAGGTGGAAAGCTGCCTTTGGGGAGCAACTTGCATCCTGTGTCTGCCTCCGCTGCCAGGTAGATGACCTTCTCACGGTCACCATATATGCAGCCCTGGGTCCCAGCACGGGGTATGTGCTCAGTGAACACCAGGTATGTGGTACTTATCCCCTCATCCTCCCAACAGATCAAAGTAGAAAACCAGCACGACTACCAGGACATCACCAGCATGGTGGCTATGGCCAAAACCTATGCCACCACCGAGGCCTTCATTGACTCCAAGTATGACATCCGCATCCAGAAAATCGGATCCAACTACAAAGCTTACATGTGAGTCCCTGGGCAGGGGCAGGGGCTGGGAGGAAGGGTAGGAGCAGAGTGTGAGAGGAACCGAGACTAAATCCCATGGCAGAGACCCACAGGGACATCTTATCTTCCCTTCCCGTCTCCTTTACTTCCCTTCATCTCTGGTTAGCACAGAGGAAAGCTGCTGTTCCATCATGGCTTATTCCAGGGCAAAAATCTGTCTACCTAAATGAAGGCCGCTTCCCCCAGAGAAATAGACTGTTGGCCTCTTTCCAAGTATATAGGGGATATATGTCACAGGAGACATACATGGAAGGGTATACACATACACATACACATCAAGGGTGGCCTTGAGAGGCTTGCTGAGGATTTGGGATTTTCTTCCCTTCCCTTCGGAGCAGAGAAGTGTCATGACCTGACCTGTAACCATGAAAGGAAGGCTCTGGGGCTATGGGCTGCAAAACGGTTTCTCTGGGGCTAATAAGATCAGGTAGGAGATTACACCAGATTTCTTCACCTGCAAGCAGTAAAACCTGTCTCTTATACACATCTGGTAGTTGAAGGAAGAGGAAGCAATATAGACTGTGAAGAAGTTGCCAGGAGGGGAAAGGAAGAGAACCAGAAGAGAATAGTGAGACCAAATTCTAAGTTTAGTGATTTCATTACCATGGAGTGTCAAAGCAGCAAGAGGACCCAAAGAAACTTGATTGGATTCGCCCATAAGGAGGTCAGAAGTGACCTTTGCCAAGTCATTTTGTGTGGAATGGTGGGGAATGGGATCCAAAGAGAGTTGGTTTGGGAGTGAGTGGAAGATGAGGATGCTGAGATAGAGCAGTGGTAACTGAGGTACTGAAAAGCAGGAACAACCTGAGATTAGTGGATCCGTGATCATGTTGATTCAAAAGATAAAGAATCAATGAAGAGCAAGAGCTGAAAAATGCATGGCAGAAATACAGTTTGGCTGCTTTAACAACGACCAAGATAACAGTGGCTTAAAGAAGATTAAAGGTTTACTTCACTCTCATGTAGGAGTCTGAGCATACACAATCAAGGGCAGACTAGGGACACCATGGTGTGGGAAATCCGGGTTCCTTCCACCTCATTATCAGTCATGCTCAACGTGCAGCTTCCATCTTGTGGCCCATGAAGGCTGCACCAGCTCCCACCATCATGTAAACATCCCAGCCAGGAAGAAGGAAGAGGAAAGGGGAAGTTTTCTTTCATCTTAAAGGCACCACCCAGAGGTTGCTCACATCACATCTGCTCACATTTTCACTAGCTGAACTTGGACACTTGGCTATATCTACCGAGATAAGGGAGACTGAGACAAAGTCATCTTTAGCTGAGAGACCAAATCCCCAGAAAAAACTTTAAGGGCCGTATTACTGAAGAAGGAGGGAACAGCAAGCAGTCAGAGCCTTAGGGGACCTAGAACAAAGGGTGGTTTCGGCCTTCCCTGGGAGGAGGCTCACTGTCAGAGGCGGGGACACAAAGAGAGCTGAGAGGAGGTCTACCAAGCTGTTTACGATCTGTTGGGCGGGAGAGCAGGCGTGCACTCGTAAATACCCTGAGATGGTTCAGAGAACACTGCTTTTGGAGTCCTAGATTTCATTCTCAGCTCTGTGCTTAGCTGCTCTCTGGCCTTGGACAAGGAAAGAGATCTCCGTTTCCACATCTGTTAAATGGTTATAATAATGCCCACCCTGCCTGCCCCACAATCCTGTTTCGAGTCCCAGAAGAGAACTGAGGAGATGTTCTGTGTGAGGTCGGGGCAGATGAGGGTGGCGTTGTTATGGGGGGATGGAGTGGTCTAGGCACTGCTGAGCCTGAAGGGCAGGTGGAAAAGGGCTGGAAGAAGCTGGAAGGACAGCACCACCCCACACACAAGCTCTACACACCCATCCCCGAGGATCTGGCCTCTGCCCACTGCAGGCCAAGGAACCCCTCTGTTGTCCAAGTGAGGATGACAGGGGAGGGGGCATGCAGCCATGCACAGGGGCTGGAGTCAGCCTCTGGTGTGTCTTGAGATCGTCCTCGCAGAGCCTTGGCCTTGTCCCCTGCCCTTGGCCTTGGAAGCTCTCCTGAGACCTCTCGCTGACCCCAGGGCACACCCTGTGTCCCTGGCCTCAGCCCAGTAAACAGCATGAGTGAGTTTCTCCCCCAGGCCTCTGGCCTCGCAGAGCTAACTGTGTCCAGAGCAGTCACACTCCCAAGACACTCCCTCCACACACATACATGCCCACACTGCCTGCACACTCAGAGGCACCACACCATGTGCATCACACACGCCACACATAGGCCACGAACTGCACATTCCACACACTCTCTACACATCCCCCGCAAACTTCACACACACAGCCTGCGTGCACACACCTGACCATGCACACCACATGCACACACACACACTTTCACTGGTCTCTATCCCTATCACACCCCCTACCCGGCTCCCCACACTGCTGCAGGAGTGCTTTTTCTCAAACACGACTGTGGCTACTTTCTTGTTTAAACTCCCTTCCTTCAAGTGGCTGTCCAGAGCCTTCAGGCTAGCATTCTAGCCCTGCCAAAGCTGTTGAGGCCCACCATGGTCTATTCCCTGAAGACCCTCTTCAGGTATCTCCACTCTCCTGCCCCCTCAGCCGGTCTGGACCACTGGCCCACCCGCCTCCCCCAGCTCCTCCTGCCCCTGGCTTGTCCATCCTCCATCCTCTCCAGAGAATGTTCCTGCTTTGCAGTCCATGTGAGAACCGCATTCCCTCTCCTGCCCCTGTTCAGAGCCCGCCCCTCCTATAAAGATTCCCTTGGCTTCCCCAGGTGGAATGCTGCCTTTGGGGAGCAACTTGCATCCTGTGTCTGCCTCCGCTGCCAGGTAGATGACCTTCTCACGGTCACCATATATGCAGCCCTGGGTCCCAGCACGGGGTATGTGCTCAGTGAACACCAGGTATGTGGTACTTATCCCCTCATCCTCCCAACAGATCAAAGTAGAAAACCAGCACGACTACCAGGACATCACCAGCATGGTGGCTATGGCCAAAACCTATGCCACCACTGAGGCCTTCATTGACTCCAAGTATGACATCCGCATCCAGAAAATCGGATCCAACTACAAAGCTTACATGTGAGTCCCTGGGCAGGGGCAGGGGCTGGGAGGAAGGGTAGGAGCAGAGTGTGAGAGGAACCGAGACTAAATCCCATGGCAGAGACCCCACAGGGACATCTTATCTTCCCTTCCCGTCTCCTTTACTTCCCTTCATCTCTGGTTAGCACAGAGGAAAGCTGCTGTTCCATCATGGCTTATTCCAGGGCAAAAATCTGTCTACCTAAATGAAGGCCGCTTCCCCCAGAGAAATAGACTGTTGGCCTCTTTCCAAGTATATAGGGGATATATGTCACAGGAGACATACATGGAAGGGTATACACATACACATACACATCAAGGGTGGCCTTGAGAGGCTTGCTGAGGATTTGGGATTTTCTTCCCTTCCCTTCGGAGCAGAGAAGTGTCATGACCTGACCTGTAACCATGAAAGGAAGGCTCTGGGGCTATGGGCTGCAAAACGGTTTCTCTGGGGCTAATAAGATCAGGTAGGAGATTACACCAGATTTCTTCACCTGCAAGCAGTAAAACCACATCTGACTAATATGGTGGGATGTTTTTAAAGGGAATTTATTAGAAACCTATGGATGATCAGAAACTTAAAAAAACTAACCCCAAATTACCAATTTCAGA
This sequence comes from Madoqua kirkii, assembly GCA_006408675.1. Lineage (NCBI taxonomy): Eukaryota > Metazoa > Chordata > Mammalia > Artiodactyla > Bovidae > Madoqua > Madoqua kirkii. The sequence goes on along the minus strand of SJYC01024787.1, from coordinate 43,466 downwards.
AATATTGGGATTCAGGGCAGCCCCAGGAATCTGGGTAGCCAGAAGTAATAGACAATCTTCGTGGCACCCCATTAGGAAGGGAATCTACCATAATCGTTTTCAGGGCTTAACTCAAGATTACAATTCCATGGAAACAGTGCTGATTAGTCCAACGGTGGTCACATGATCATCAGAAGACGGCAGACTATCAGTATAGAGAGTCCCACCAAGACAGCGTGCAACACAGGCAGGGTCATTGTCCAGTGGAGACAGAGGTTATGTGACTAAAAGAAAAGGGATGAATGCCAGAAAATTCATCACACATTCAGTCCAGGGGTGGGCCAGGCAGACGGTGACTCATGCTGGAGCTGTGGTTACAAGGATGAGTGGGAGCTCTTGACTGCATGGAGGGCTCAGTCTTTTCTGCTCCAAGGCCTCTCTGTCTTACTTTGGAATAGTGCTGGTTCCACCTGAAATGATGAGACTCCAAAGAGGCAATAAGTGTCTGGTCTCCAAGCCTGGATGGAGTGCTGATTGCATGGTTCCATCTCTGAAGACTGCAACAGATGGTTCTGGACAGTTTGAAAATCTCTCTATGTGCTTCTGTGTGGTGGAGCTGTGCTCTAGGTCAGGGTCAGCAAACCACAGCCCACAGGCCAAGTCTAGCACCCACCTGCCTCAGTAAGTAAGGTTGCGTTGATCACAGCCATACATCTCCATTTCTGTATTATCAAGGGTTACTTTTGCTGTGCCTGGATTGCTTAGACTGGAGGTTGGCAATTTTTTTTCTGTAAGTGGCCAGATGGTCATTTTAGGCTCTGCAGGCCTCACAGTTTCAGTTGCAACCACTCCACTCTGCCACTGCCTGGAAAACTGTAGAAAATGCAGTCTGTTGACCTACAAGGAAATATGCCCAGGAAAAGGATGCAGCCAAGGAATACTGGCCTGTCTTGCCAACCGTTCTCCCACCCATGAGCCAGGCCAGACCTGTCACTGCTTTCAGATGCCTTCAGGGCGATAAAGTCACCTCCCCACACCCATAACCCCTCTGAGTCGGAGAACATTCTAGTGCATGGTCCAACACATTCCTGAGCCCTCCACCATCCCTCATGATATCATTTCCCTCCTATACTCATTGTTAACGTTTCCACTTGACATTGACGACACCTTGTCCCAGTTTCTCTTCTTGAGGATTACCTCATTGCCGCATTCTTTATACTGAGTCTTTCTGTCCTGACAGCTTCAATTTGTCATTAGTTATGGCGTTTCCTGGACCCTGCATTGGCCCACGTCCGAGGGAAGGGGTTCGTGTCAGACTTCAATGTAGAACGCCCTCTCCGCCCATGACCGTTCAACGTCCTTTCTGGCCCACTTCCTGCCCTGCACTCAGGCCTTTGGCCTTGTTGCTACTGAGTGTCATTGTGTCTAAGTCCTCTCAGCAGACATAGCTGGGAAATAAATGTGTGTATCTCAACCCGTGCATACACACGTCAATAATTATTTCTCTATATATATCCGTCTATAGCTAAAGCTAAAGAGTGCATGTCAGACTTTCAACTGGTACTCAGTTTTCAACATGATTCACTTTAGCCTTCCAAAGTTGCTTATCTATAACTTTCCACTCCCAACAGGGAAAAAACCTGGCTTCCCCCATCCTCCATCCACATACTTCTTTGTTCAATCCCAGCGCATGCATGTAGTTGCAGAACTGGCAAGCTGTAGCCCCATGAGAAACAAATTTGCCAACTATGGTACAGGACTTATATATGGTTTCTTCTGTTCTTAGGCACCCAGTCTCCACTACTTTCCAAAGTTAGTTAGGTCAGCACTTTTCCACTCACCCCTGCCCTCCTCAACAAGGGGGTCAGCATCATAAGGGGGCCAGCATCAAACCTGTGTCATAAACATAGATTCCATTGTCACAGCCTACATTCCACCCTGCATTCAAGCAGCTGCATCATGTTTGGGCTGGTCAACTTTTTTCCCCAAACCTGTGATTGGCTCTGCCATGGAGAGTCATGGTTAAGAGCACAGAGTTTCTCAGATACGGTTTGGTGGTTTCTGTCATTCAGTGGGACTGATGATAATAATAATGTCCATCTCATTAGGTTTTGTGGGACTGAAGCCTGTGTTTATAAAGCTTTTAGACCCATGTCTCAGACATAGAAAGCACTCACTAAATATCAGCTCTCTCTATCATTATCTTCTTGGAAGGAGACCAATCTAGCTTGTGCTCCTACTGTTTCTGGCATTAGAATGCTTTCTTTTCTCATCTACACTTACTGAAAAATAATAGTAGCACCCACTGTACTAAGATTCATGAGAATCTTTCCTTTAATCCACATGATGCCCTATAAGCATGGTACTAAAATGTTTCCTATTTACTAAGGAGAAAATACTCAGAAATGTTGTCCATGGTTATACTAGGAAACACTACAACCAAGATTCAATCTCGTAGCTGACTCAAGTCAATTCTTACCTTCCCTTGTCACCATACAGATCCCACTCTACCTTATCCTACTCATCCTTTCAGGTACATCTCAGTCACTACCTTCTGGGGTCACATAAAGTGTCTAAAAAGTTGTTTCCCCAGAATGCCTCACACCTCATGTGTACTGCTAACCCTACCATGCCTATGTTCTGGTTTTAGGCTAGTCTACCCTTTAAGGTAGTGAACAGCTGGAGGAGGGGAGTCATCTCTGCACACTCAGATTAGTCCTGTAGTTAGGACATAGGGTGGCCTGATGATTGTTTGCCAAATTGAATTTAATTGCATTGACTTGAACTGAACTGAACCAACTGAAGCTTATCAGTGTCACTTTAACCATTACAGCTCCTGCTGGCCATCTGTTCTCAGCATCTGCTCTCCTCAGATGCATTGCATTTTCTCCTTTAGAAAGACATTTGATAGTACTGGTTCACCCTCGAAACTCAATCACATGCTTTTCCTTGGTCATGAAACAGATCACTTTATCACTTCCATTTTGCTTAAAGCCATTCAGTCTTTGCTGAATCCAGATATGCCACTGGATATATTTGTCTGTATTTCCTTCAGCATACACAACCCCTTACCAAATAAGTTGTTACCTGGAACCCACTACCTGCCAGGAACCCTTGGACACTAGAGGTACAGAGGGATAAGTCAAACATGCTCTCTGCCCGCAGGGAAGTCAGCACACTAAAGCAGTCTTTATCACTTCCATTTTGCTTAAAGCCATTCAGTCTTTGCTGAATCCAGATATGCCACTGGATATATTTGTCTGTATTTCCTTCAGCATACACAACCCCTTACCAAATAAGTTGTTACCTGGAACCCACTACCTGCCAGGAACCCTTGGACACTAGAGGTACAGAGGGATAAGTCAAACATGCTCTCTGCCCGCAGGGAAGTCAGCACACTAAAGCAGTCATTGCAACTGAGATGAGCATTTCTAAACATTGGTAGAATGTAGTATAGGGGGTTCCTATTGGGGAAGTGTAATGGCACCCCACTCCAGTACTCTTGCCTGGAAAATCCCATGGATGGAGGAGCCTGGTGGGCTGCAGTCCATGGGGTCGCTAAGAGTCACACTCTACTGAGTGACTTTACTTTCACTTTTCACTTTCATGCATTGGAGAAGGAAATGGCAACCCGCTCCAGTGTTCTTGCCCGGAGAATCCCAGGGATAGGGGAGACTGGTGGGCTGCTGTCTATGGGGTCGCACAGAGTCTGACACAACTGAAGCGACTTAGCAGCAGCAGCAGCAGCAGCAGTAGCAGCATGTCAGAAAGTCACATTTTCAGATGAAACTTGAAAGATGAGTAGGACTTGGGGAGACAAGGATGGAGATGAAGATTGTATAAGGCAAAGGGGAAAAGTGTATGGATGCCTATACACAGGAAAAAATCCATGGGCTTTGGAGCACCCAAAGGGAGGTCAGTTGTTGCTGGAGCAGAGAAAGCAAAGGAACTGAGACGGTGATGAGGCAGACATAGACAGAAGGCCTTCCTGCTCTTCACCATGAAAAGGCAGTCACTTCTCGCCATTGGTTATTTTTCCTACATTCTAGTGTTCAAAAAAGATTCCAGAGTCACCAGGAGCTATACTACCCTAGTTCTTCTAAAAAAAAAACAGAAGACCATTTGAAGGATTTAATCTGATAGTGTAGGCATTCATTAAATTCAATTTTACATTTCAAAGGTGGCTTAGGAAAAGATACATAAGACCCAAGAAATAAGACAATCAACATAAAGGGAAATAAAAACACAAAAAATAAATCTGAAGACAGGATGTTTATCTAAGAATGCACATCATGGTGGGCTTCCCAGGTGACGCTCATGGTAAGACCCACCTGCCGATGCAGGAGGCATAGGAGACCTGGGTTCGATCCCTGGGTCAGGAAGATCCCCTGGAGGAGGGCATGGCAACCCACTCTAGTATTCTTGCCTGGAGAATCCCAAGGACATAGGAGCCTGGCGGGCTACAGTCCTTAGGATAGCAAAGAGTCCAACATGACTGAAGCGACTTAGAGCAATGTAAGCCAGATGTCTGAATCAGAGCCGCCAAACAGCCAAAGCGAAAGAGGAAAGCAGATAAATGGCAAGCATCCCTGCCTCCCTCACTGTGCCGTTTGTTCCGGTACAGGAGAACCTCCATCTCTGGAAACTGGAAGGCCAACACAGGCTCTGCCATGCTGGAGCAGGTGGCCATGACAGAGAGGTAAGTGCTGATGGATGGGTACCAGCCACAGGGGGAGGCAGACAGGGACACCAGGATCCTGTAATGAATGCCAGCGTCTCACCACCCACAGAGCACTTTCCTAGGCATGATCCACTTTACTGCCCATAATAGTCTTCAGGGCATGTTTACAACAACTCCATTTTACAGATGGGGAAGATGGTTCTGAGGGGGAGTGTGGCTTGTCCAAGTCACAGAACTGATCAATGGCAGAGATACAACTAAAACCTTGACATCTTGACTCCACATCCAGGGGTCTTTGTGGCCCTGCCAGTTGCTGCAGGAAGAGAGCAGGAAGTCCTCACCAGTCTCTTCTGCTCTTGACAGCTGTATGGAAGCATCCTGTTAGGGTACCAGGGCTCCCACCCAGAGCATCCACTCCTCTCTCAGATGTATTCCTGTCTCAGCATGAGGAAGGAGAGGTCAATTTCCTGTGAATCATGAATGTGGCAGAAAGGCACACTGGCTGAAAGTCCTTCCCTTTAAACAACACCTGTGAGCCATCTTCACCTGAAGAAGGGCCAGCCACCTGCTACTGAGGCCAGCAGCACACACACATCCCTTGCTGAGTGCCCAGTGACCTCTGCTTGCAAGCCTTCAGTGACAGTGGGCAAGGAATGGGCTTTGGGGTCAGAAAGGTCTGTTCAGTGAACATGTATTGAGTACCTACTGCATGTCATGTATGCTGAACACAAAGAGGTCCAGACGAAAAGACCCAACCCTTCCCTTCAAGAACTCTATCAGTTGCAAGTTTCAGAAAATGGATTAGTTGGAGCCAAAGGGGATTTACTGGCTTGTGGCAATGAAAACTTCAGAGGTGCAGCTCCAGGTAGGTCTTTAGAACTTATTCTACCCACCCACTCCAGTATTCTTGCCTAGAGAATTCCATGGACAGAGGAGCCTGGTGGGCTACAGTCCATGGGGTCACAAAGAGTCGGACATGACTGAGTGAATTTCACTTTCACTGCCAACTTCAGTTCAGCTTTCCTCCATGTTGGCTTCATCACTCGTATAGTGATCCAAAGTGGCTCCAGGCCTACATCTTAACTGTGTCAAGTCCAACAGAAGGAAGATGTCTTTCCCATTCGATCAAAGCCTGGAATTGAGCCTTATCCACTGATAGGCCTGACTTAAGTCACGGGACTATCACGGAGCCCATCACTATGACCAGAAGCAGCAGCACTGTAATCAGATGCTCCTGTGTCACGTCTCTGCCCCGAGAGAGTGGACTGGGACCACCGTGCTACAGTAACAGACTGAGACTTAGAGGAGGGATGTAACACGGCTCCTGCCCTCGTCCAGGGCTCTAAGCTGAGGAAACAGCATGAACTAAAGTGAATGGTCCTGCCCACTTCAGAGCTGTGCTGCACAGGTTAACTACCTTTCTGAACTTCTTCCGCTGTAGACTGGAGGTCATGCACCAAGCCAGAGGGCTGATGAGAAAGGGGTCTTCAGTGGCAGGGCGTGCACTGGAAACAGTGGTCTCCTTCCCTTCCCGCCAGTCCCAGGTGCCGCCCCAGGGTGGGTGCCCACCTGTGCTCCAGTCTCAGGGGTTGTGCTCGTTCCCTGGCACAACTGCACCCCCTGGTCTGAGGGAGTGGCAGCCTTCCCCCAGTGGGCATTCATGGGGCAGTCGTGGCCCTTTTCTCCACCACCTTTCCAGAACGTAAGCCCAGCCCTTCCCTGGGCCTCGCAGGCTGCTCCGAGGTGTCTCCAGCAGGTCATTCTCTCCCTGGCTCTGCTCAGTCCCAGGCCATTCCTGGAGGAGCCTGCCATGGGAGTGGGGCTGCTCAGGCCTGGAATCCACTTTCCCTTCTGAAAATTCGTGGTCAGTAGCCTCAGCGCCTCAAGGGGACTTAGCAGAGGAGATGAGAGAGCCAGCTCTGAGAGCACTTCAGCTCATTCCAGGCCTTATGGCTCAGAGACACAAATAGATCTCTGAGCAGGCGTGCCCCATGTGACCCTGGAGGGTGGAGAGAAAAGCAAGAACATTGACACAAAGTCCCCTGTGACTCCAAATCCAGCCACCACGAGGGAAGCCAAGCACAAGGCCGGGAAGATACAACCATCCCCTTGTTGCAGGGTCAGAGTCCAGCACTGAGATCTCCTGCAAAGCAAACGGACCCTGCAGCCATCAAGTGGCTGGAAAGGGAACAAAAGCAGTGGGTCCAGAGGGCCAGGCCCCCGGGCCAGGCTGGAGAAGCCTGCCAGGCTCCTCTGCCTCCGTGCCCCAGGCAAGGGGGAGAATACACCCTTTGTCCCCGAAGGCTGGGTCTGGGAGGGATTTCTGGGGCTCTTCAAGCAGTTTTCCCAAGGGAAAAGGACTTCAGGAGCAGCTGGGGTCCAGGACAGCTCCAGCTGGGGGCAGGACAAGCTCCCCGGTACTGAGGGGCCAGCAAAGCCCTGGGGAGGGGAAGGAGGTCAGGTTTCTGAGATCCCCCCAACTCCCCTCATCCTGCTTGTCGCCTGCCTGCCTGGCTCCTTCTCTAACCTCTCTCCCTCTGTGTGTTCTCTCACTGTCCCTCTATTTCTCTGCCTTTCTTTTTACCCGTTGTCTCTCCCACTGCCCGTTTCTCTGCCTCTCTGTCTCTCGTGCATCTCTGTCTCTTACGTCTTCCTGTCTCTCTCCATCTCTGAATGGATGTGTTTGTGCGGATGTCACTGTCTGTCTCCTAGCCTGTTTTTCCTGTGGGTGTCTCTCTGGGTCTCACCTTCCCCCTGTCTCTGCGTCTCTCGCCGTCTGCTTCCCGCCCCTGCCCCCTGTCCCGCACACTCACTGTCTGTCCATCTCTGCAGGTACAAGCTGTGGGTGGACAGCTGCTCGGAGATGTTTGGTGGCCTGGACATCTGTGCTGTCAAGGCCGTCCACAGCAAAGATGGCAGAGATTACATCATAGAGGTGAGCAGCGGAGCAGGAGTTCCCCTGGCTGGAACCAGGCCCCTGGGCAGGCATTCCAGAGGGAAGGAGTCCACGTGTGACCTCCAGTGTGGTCAGCTGTGTCTCAGGTCAGGGCTGGGGCACAAGCAGCCTAGGCCTCAGTGAGTGGCTCCCAGAGGCTCCTCACCCACTGCCCTCACGTACCCCCATCCACCCTCTTGGCTGCACCTAAAGCCTTTGTGCCCAGGGGTCCTGCCCTGGACTTTGATGACTTTGGGCATGAGGTTTGACAGCCTTCCAACACCTGTGGCCTAGTGGTAGGGGAAGGGCACTGGGCCGAGAGTTGGCAAGATTCTGTCCCCTCCAGTCTGCTAAATTTTCTTAGTGTCCAAGCGGGTAAAGAGGATCCACTTCCACAGTCACCGTGCAGAGTCCGTCATCTGTTCAATCAACAAACATGTCTTAGGGGCTCCCATGGGCCTGGTGTGGGCAGTTCTGGAGACAGAGTTCTGAACAAGACACGTGTGGAGCATGCCTGTGGCAGGGAGGGCAGTACACTGGTCAGTGTGGAGCACTGATGGCTAGGAACGGGGTGAGGATGGAGGGAAATGTATGAGGCAGGCTCAGAGGCTCAGAGTCCCCGAATCTCTCCCCTCCCGCTTCCTGCATCTCACAGGCCGACGAGCCCCTGCTGCCCTCCAGAGCTGTCGCCTGTGGGTCCCTGTGGGCCTTCCATTCCCCTGCCCACCCCCATGGCTTCCTCCCCAAGCCTCCCCCAGTCCCACAGTCCTCCTCCCAAGCCATGGCGCCCCTGTGTCTCTCCTGACCTCACAGCTCCCCCTCCCCTCCTAACTCTTTCCCGGCCCCCGCCAGAGCCCATGGCTCTCCGTGGCTTCCCCTGAAAAGGCTGCGCGGGCTCAGAGTTCTCTCCCCAGCTCACGTCTCTGTGCTCACACACCCCCATCGCCCCCACCAGTCCCTCCAGTACTTCCCTTCTGTGGCCTTCTCCTCGCACCACAGCAGAGGGGGCGGTGCTGACACAGGGCCAAAGCACGTGAGGGAGCGCCCCGCGGCTGCCCCTCCCCTGGGTGTGGGCAGTTAATGGGAAGCACATGGCAGGGATGACCGCGAGAGCCGGCTAGTGCTCCAGGCCCGCGTGCCTGCACCACTCCCAGGACCCGCAGCGAGCCAGGACCAGTGACCGGAGGGGTGGGAGCCCTGCTGGTCTCCTCCTGCCATGCCAGGAGTGGCATTCCTCCCACCCCGGCCCCTAGACTGGCCAGCTCGGAGGTGGAGGGGAGGGAGTCCAGGGTGGGCACAGCCCCTCTGCCCACTCTTGCCCCAAGGAAGGCCTGGTAACTTCCAAGGATGAGTTACCTTCTATATTAGCAAGTTCAGTCCTGCTCTAGAAAACAACTCTCAGGAGTTCCTGCAGTCCAGTGATTGAGACTCCATGCTTCCAGTGCAGGGGATGTGGGTTTGATCCCTGTGGCACAGTCAAAAAAACCTCTCCCCTCAGTCCAGTGGCCACCATACCTGAAATCCCCCCTCTGGAGGGGGGGGGGGAAGCAGCCTCTCCTCGGGGGACACTGCGGGGCCAGGAGCAGAACCAGCATCCTGCACACTTGCTTCTGAGTCAGACCCAGGGTGCTCCCTGGAGGAATGAGGCGCCCACCTTCCTGAGGACGCCTGGGCACTTCAGATCCACGCCCAGGGCCTGCATCTCCTGAATCCCTCCCTGGCCCTCGTGCCTCTGTATCACCTCATGGGACCACCAGACATGAACTCAGCTTTGACACGCACGTGGTCACCGATTCGTTCCCCCATTCATGCATTCACTGTTGAGCTCCTCCTCTGGGCACCAGCCCCCGATGGGGATACGCCGTGAGCGGGGTAGCAGGGACTCTGCTCTGGAGCTTCCATTCAGAGAGGGGCCTGCAGTCAGCAGGTGAAGGACTCTGGGGCTGCTTCCCCTCCCTTCTGTGAGTCTGGTTCCTTCTCTCTCAGTTTAGCATTATCTCTGCCCCTGAGAGCTCCCGCCTCTCTGAGTTTCCTCAACTTCACTCTTAGGAAACAAAAGCTTGTACCCGTGGGCCCAGGCTCCCTGCCTCCAGACATTCAGAGGGTCAGGGATGGAAGACCTTCCACATTTGAAAAGAAAAGTCGTGGGTTTGGACTTTTAAAAAATAAGAAAACAACTTCTCAAAAATGTTTTGGAGGGGAAAGAATGGCTTTTCAGACTTTTTTTTCTCTCTCGGAAACATTACAGAGTTGTTTCCCTTGCTTTTTGTTTAGAGTGGGGTCAAGGGAGATAGGGAGCTCTTTACCAGGAAGATAAAAGATATTTTAAAAAACAAAGACAGGATCTAAAAATACAGATTTCTTTAGCCACCTCTGTGGTAAGAACACAAAATTTGTGGGACATGTTTTGTGAAGATCCTCACAGTGAAATACTCAGGGGAAAGACCCTTGAACTTGTCCTCCATGACTTGTCCAGGGAATGACATTGCTCCCTGGAAAAATGCTTCCCTGGGGAGACCAGAGTGTCCACTTCCTTTAGCTTTGTCCACCGTGGGGACTGCAAAATGCTCTGACCTCAGGTTCATTGTGGCGGCTGTTTTCCACTGTAGGGAACATAGGAAACAGAAACCAGAACAAAAAAAGAGTGGGCAGGCAGGGTCAGGAAGAGAAAGGCCAGAGCTGTGCACACTCAGACACCACAGTCATAACTCAGCTCAGCCCACACTGACTGAGAGACTGACTGTCCATGTGCCAGGCAATGGGATCCAGGAAGCCAAGGACCCAGGCCCAACCCACAGGGAGCTCAATTTGCTAATACAATCTGCATTCACATCCTTGAGTTTGCTTTTCAGCTTCCCAACCATAATAGGGCTTCCCTGGTGGCTCAGTGGTAAAGAATCCACCTGCAGTGCAGGAGACACGGGTACGATCCCTGGATCAGGAAGATCCCCTGCAGAAGGAAATAGCTACCCACTCCAATACTCTTGCTTGGCAAATCCCGCGGACAGAGGAGCCTGGCAGGCTACAGTCCATGGGGTCACAAAGAATTGGACACGACTGAGCAGCCAAACAGCAACAACTATAGTAGGTGCTTCAGATTAATGGGCTCCTAAAAGTCCCGATGCAAGGGTCTTCGCAGCTGCCCAACCCCCTCAGGTTATAGTTGAGGAAAACAACAGGCCCACAGATGAGAAGTGAGCTGCCAAGATCATACCACGAGTCCCTAGGAGAAGCAGAGCCTGGAAGCCAGGTCTCTGGTTCCCGGTTCTTTCTCAGAGCTGTTGGGCGATTGTTGAGATATAGAAGAAGTGCTCAGTGTCCTGGAACTTGCTGCTTCTCTGACCCTCAGCTTTCCCATCAGGATAAGAACAGTAATGGTACCTATCTCAAAGAGATACTCTGAGATTTATGTGAGATCTCCACCCAGTGCTTCGAACAGCACCTGGCACCTAGTAAAGCCACACAGAACTTACTAGTATCCTTATCGATATAAGCAGGGCTTGTCCTTCCTTTCAGCAGGTACTTATCAAGGGCACACCTGTCTGGACACAGGGCCCATCCCCAAGCCAGGGGCTCACAATCTGGTTGGGGAGACACACATAAACAGGAGATGGTGAGACGACCAAAGCAAGGATGGCAGGAGTGCCAAGAAGGCTTCGCAGAGGAAGGACCAGCTAGATGTTCCTGACAGATGAGAAGGGCTAGCCAGGTAGGGAGTGGGCAGAGTCAGTGACCTGCCCAAGGACCTGGATGGGAGACAGAACCTGGTGAGTCCAGAGCTTGGGAAAAGGGGAAACCAGATGGAGAATTAGATGGCGGTGGGCTGGAGAAACAGGCTGGGTTCCTATAGCAGGGGAGGAGACAGAGAGCTCACCAAGGCCCCACCCTCCACCAACCCACCCAAGACCTTCTGCCTCTGTCCATGCCTATGGAACCACCTGGATCACTGGCCTGCGTGGCTCTGAGCAAGGCCCTTTCCCATCTCTGGCCTTGGTTTCTCCACCTGCCAAAAGAGGAGATGCACAACTGTGGTCACTCAGCATGCATGCCTGCCAAGTCACTTGTCGTGTCCGACTCTTTGTGACCCCATGGACTGTAGCCCACCAGGCTCTTCTGTCCGTGGGATTCTCCAGGCAAGAATACTGGAGTGGGTTGTCATGCCCTCCTCCAGGATATCTTCCCCACCCAGGGATCGAACTCGCCTCTCTTACATCCCCTGCATTGGCAGACAGGTTCTTTACCAGCAGCACCACCTGGGAAGCCCCTATCTCTCAGGGCCCCTCGCATTACAAGTATGCCTCCTTTGAGAAACAGCCTTCTCCCGTGGAGGAAATTTCTCTGCAGTTTATTCTGCTAGAGTCCCAGAGAACAGGCCTCGCCTCTTCCCTCTTCTCTCCGAACCTTGAGTTGACTCCAACCCGTGTCATTTTTTGATCATAACTGAGCCCCTTCCTTCACTGCTTCCGGCTTTGTGGAAAACCTTGACCTTGGGCCAAAATTCAAGAAGCTGGCCCCAATCCTCTGTAGGGGCCGAGGTGGGAAAGGAGGGGGCAGAGACTGGCTCCCCAAAGAAAAGAGCAGAAAAGGTCAGCAAAGGCTCCCCGCCCTTGGTCGCATGTCTGAGGCCCAGCAAATGCAGACTGAATTGAACTGAGTCCAGGGAGTTGATTTAGACTGAACTGTGCGAAATTGGCTGTCTCCACGGGGGTCATTTCCAGCTGAGGCGCTGGGCTGGGGATTTGCATGGAGAACACTGCCATCTAGTGTTCGCTTCTGTCCCGAGGTCTGAGCCCACCCTCCTGGGATGCGCTGCTCAGCTGCCAGGCTCCCCTGGCATGAAGCTCCTTCAGGACTCCTTTCTGGCCTGCAGGTGATGGACAGCTCAATGCCCCTGATTGGAGAGCACGTGGAAGAGGACAAGCAGCTGATGGCCGACCTTGTCATCTCCAAAATGAGCCAACTCCTGATGCCAGGGGGCATGGTACCCTCGCCCCTGAGGCCTTGGGTAAGAGAGAGTACAGTCATGAGAGATGCTTGGCTGTCTGGGAGGGAGTGCCCTGATCCAGAGGAGATGCACCCAGGCAGGAACCGACTTGGGGAGAAAGAATTGGGGTGTGGGTGGGGGCTTGGGGGAGAGTTTGTACCCCTGCTCCTGACAGGGACATTTGGGAGGCTCTGTGGGGCCCTTCCTCTCTCTGCAACCCTGGAGAGAAAAACATGGTCTCAACTGGCCTTTGAGTGTCCGCAGGCAGAGATTATCATCATAGAAAGCCAGTTGTCCCGTCTGTGCCCTCCGTCCCGGGCCTGAGTGGTGAGCAGGTGTGTGTGTGCGTGTGTGTGTGTGTATGCATGCACACACACTCATGCCCACATGTACACACATGCCCTTTGTGTGCGCCCAGGGCGCTGGTCAATAGGGACTCTTGTGTCTTCCATTTCCTCATCTTCCAACCTCTTCACGCTAACACAGAGCTCCTGTCTTCCCTGATCCTCACCATGGGGGTTACCAGATGATTCTCCAAAGAATTTGCTAGATCTCCAGCTTTCTGGAAAAGCAAGTCTCAAAACCTGGTCCCCCTTTTCCCCCTCAAAACAAATCTGTGATAACAGATGTCAGAAAGAGGCTTGTTCTCAAGAAGGCCACTGGCTTGGCGAGGACACGGGGCAGCCTTCTCCACTGGAAATGTTCTGTCTTGACCTGCTTGGTGATTACACAGGTGTCTCCACGTGTAGAAACTATTTGTGCTGTGCACATTGTGTAAGTTTTACCTCAGTAACGATGGAGAAGGAAATGGCAACCCACTCCAGTATTCCTGCCTGGAGAATCCCATAGACAGAGGAGCCTGGCGGGCTACAGTCCATTACACAACTGAGCAACTGAGCACCTCGGTAACGAACAGATGTTTACAGATCCTGCCCTCCCACCCAGGAAGTGAATGTCTGTAATGGCCACAACAGTCTTCTCTTCTCTCCTGCTTTAGGCTCCTCAGACTAAACCAGCAAAATCCCCTGGGCAAGCCCAGCTGGGTCCTCCACTTGGACAACCCCAGCCACGGCCACCCACACAAGGTAGGACCCATGATGAGCCACCACCAAGAGAAGCCATCCAGCAGGGATGCTGAAATGCACTGAGGGATCCACCTGTGACTTCCAAAAAGGCACTCTGGAAAACTCCATGTTAATACTTAATCACCAGACTTATTCCCTTGCTCTGTGTGCAGACTGAATGACACCGTGGGGTTGTCACTCCCTTAAAGTCAGGAAAGGAGGGAAGAAAGACAGAAAGTAAATGTATTAAGTACCTAATATATGCCAGGCGCTGTGCTAGGGACTTTCCCATTTATGGTCTCATTTTCAGCTTCCTAACATGTCAGCAATGAAAACAGGGGTATTTCCTTTTTTACAGAGGTAAGTGTTGAGGCTTCGTGCAAGGAAGCACAAGAAAATGTAACATGTTTACAAGCCTGATCTTTCAGATCATCTAGAAAGTGCCTGCTTCCTAGCCGCTAGCAGTGCCTGATTACAGATTTATGAGCCAACCAGCAAGAGAAAGAAAAATGGAACATTACATAGAACCTTGTCAATTCGAATTATTCCTCAAAAATATCCCAGTATTACTAAGTAAATGCCACCATTTATCAGAGAATGGATGAACTGTTGATGACAAGATGAAAGGAGACTGTGGCAGTAACTAACCCCTTCTCTTGGGCTGCCAGCTGCTCGCGTGTTCTCATGCTCAGGCCTGGGGCAAAAGTCACCCGTGTCCTCTCTCAATGTCAGAACCTTCCAGGCACCCTCATGGCTCTAGTGCCAGCTTAAGGCCTCAGGACAGCTTCACCCCAAGATGCCAGGCCAGGCATTTTCACGGTGGTCTTTTAAGGACCTGCTTTAAGACCCATCGGAAAGAAAGCACTACTATCACACTGGGACCTCCCCAGACGCCTTTATCAAAGTAATAGATTCATTGCTTCTTGGGAAAATCAGCCTTGGGCAGCAAAGGGCTTCCTCTTCCACAGGTCTTACATAAAACACCCATTCATCTTTCTCATCTGTGCTTCTCTTCCTGGAAAAGCAGAAAGCGTTTAAGAAAAGGGAAATTGCAGGACTTACACGCAACTGTGTACCAGTGAACACTGGGTTCTTCTTCAGGCAGATGAACACGTTTGAATCTACTTACAATGTCATCCTCTGGCAGACTTAGGCAAGTTACCTCACTTCTCAGAGGTTCAGTCTCCACAATGATAAAGGAGGAAATGACGTCTGCTTGTTTAGTAAGAGGGAGCTGTCTGTGAGATAATGCGAGAGAAGCAGTTATAACTAGCAAGGTGTCCCATTGTGGAGGTAGTGCTTAGTAGGCGCTAGTAATTTACTGCTGATAACCATCACTCAGTCATGTGCGACTCTTTGGGACCCCACGGACTATAACCCACCAGGCTCCTCTGTCCATGCAATTCTCCAGGCAAGAATACTGGAAGGGGTTGCCATTCCCTCCTCCAGGGGATCTTCCCTAACTCAAGGGTCAAACCCAGGTCTCTTGCATTGCAGGCAGATTCTTTACTGTCTGAGCCATCAGGGACTTTAACTGTTAAAAACTCACTATTAGAGACTTCCTTGGCAATCCAGAGGACTGCACTCCACCTCAGGGAGTGCAGTGGAACTAAGATCCAACATGCCACACAGTGTGCCAAAAATAAGAAAACCTGGGTCCAAAGAGATGTCAAGTAGATGGAGAAACAGGATAGGGACCTCAAAAGGAGACAAAAGGGATTATCAAAACCTTTGAGGCCAGCAAGGATGCCAAGAACTTTATTCTTATGGATTTTTCTGTAAGGAAAGCAGTTGTGCTGATATAAAGAGACACTGCCAGAACAAACTCTTATATTTTTTAAAACTCACTATTAATAATTTGTGTCTTACTAAGCTTCCCTGCTGACACAGTGGTAAAGAATCCAACTGTCAATATAGGAAACTTGAATTCGATCCCTGGGTCGGGAAGATCCCCTGGAGAAGGCAATAGCAACCCACTCCAGTACTCTTGCCTGGGAAAATCCCATGGACAGAGGAGCCTGGTGAGCTGCAGTCCATGAGAGTCACAAAGAGTTGACCACAACTTAGTGACTAACAACAACAACAAACAACACAACAATGATAATATACATGTTGTTCTTAGTGATTATCATCATTAAGAATACTTATAACTACTGTAGCCCACTGCCCTCCTGCCAGGTGATAATTCTTTGATTATAGATTTTTCAAAAACGAGTGATTCATCACCCTGCCAGGCTCTGACTGTGTCTCTGCCCTACCCTCTCTTTCCCACTCTGCCCCAGGATTTACTTTTTCAGCCACATTTGCACAGAACACTTCTAAAACAGAGAGCTACTATATTCTTGCTTCCTCTCAAGCTCAGAGTAGAGACACGCTCGATAAATAAAGAGATATTATTTTAAGGGACAGGAGGCTAAACATACTTTTAGTGAGTTGAAAAACAATCAATTAAAAACCAATTAGGATAATTAAAGAAAATGCTCACTGAATTAACATTTAGAGTAAAAATAACAGGACTAATTAAAACACAATGCTTTCATTGAGTTCCCAAAATAACAAGATCACATTATTAACTTGTTTTTTGAACTCACTACTCATTTTCAACTCAGTGAAAGTAAAGTTCTCTTTTAAGGAACCTCATCATCTTTTAGCACTGATCCTGTGCTAAGGCAAATACTAAACAAATACTGTCTACATATAAGTTAATTTTTTTCTATGTGCTCAAACAAAAAGTATTATTTTATTTTACTTTGCCAAGAAGCTGAAAGAAAATTACTAGTCTCTAGAGACCAAAAGAAAGCAGGAGGAGTAGCAATACTCATATCAGATAAAATAGACTTTAAAACAAAGGCTGTGAAAAGAGACAAAGAAGGACACTACATACTGATCAAAGGATCAATCCAAGAAGAAGATATAACAATTATAAATATATATGCACCCAACATTGGGGCACCACAATATGTAAGACAAGCATGAAAGGGGAAATTAACAATAACACAATAATAGTGGGAGACTTTAATACCCCACTCACACCTATGGACAGATCAGCTAAACAGAAAATTAACAAGGAAACACAAACTTTAAATAATACAACAGACCAGTTAGTCCTAATTGATATCTACAGGACATTTCACCCCAAAACAATGAATTTCACCTTTTTCTCAAATGCTCACGGAACCTTCTCCAGGATAGATCACATCCTGGGCCATAAATCTAGCCTTGATAAATTCAAAAAAATTGAAATCATTCCAAGCATCTTTTCTAACCATAATACAGTAAGATTAGATCTCAATTACAGGAGAAAAACTATTAAAAATTCCAACATATGGAGGCTGAACAACATGCTTCTGAATAACTAACAAATCTCAGAAGAAATCAAAAAAGAAATCAAATTATGCATAGAAATGAATGAAAATGAAAACACAATAACCCAAACCTGTGGGACACTATAAAAGCAGTGCCAAGGGGAAAGTTCATAGCACTACAGGCATACCTCAAGAAACAAGAAAAAAGTCAAATAAACAACCTAACTCTACACCTAAAGCAACTAGAAAAGGAAGAAATGGATAACCCCAGGGTTAGCAATGACAAGCCACTCCAGTACTCTTGCCTAGAAAATCTCATGGATGGAGGAGCCTTGTAGGCTGCAGTCCATGGGGTCGCTACTAGTCGGAAACGACTGAGCGACTTCACTTTCACTTTTCACTTTCACACATTGGAGAAGGAAATGGCAACCCACTCCAGTGTTCTTGCCTGGAGAATCCCAGGGACGGCGGAACCTGTTGGGCTGCCGTCTATGGGGTCTCATAGAGTCAGACATGACTGAAGCGACTTAGCAGCAGGGGTAGTAGAAAGAAAGAAATCTTAAAAATTAGGGCGGAAATAAATGCAAAAGAAACAAAAGAGACCATAGCAAAAATCAACAAAGCCAAAAGCTGGTTCTTTGAAAGGATAAATAAAATTGACAAACCGTTAGGCAGACTCATCAAGAAACAAAGGGAAAAAAGTCAAATCAATAAAATTAGAAATGAAAATGGACAGATCACAACAGACAACACAGAAATATAAAGGATCATAAGAAACTACTATCAGCAATTATATGCCAATAAAATGGACAACGTGGAAGAAATGGACAAGTTCTTAGGAAAGTACAACTTTCCAAAACTGAACCAGGAAGGAATAGAAAATATTAACAGACCCATCACAAGCACAGAAATTGAAACTGTAATCAGAAATCTCCCAGCAAACAAAAGCCCAGGTCCAGACGGCTTCACAGCTGAATTCTACCAAAAATTTAGAGAAGAGCTAACACCGATCCTACTCAAACTCTTCCAGAAAACTGCAGAGGAAGGCAAACTTTCAAACTCATTCTATGAGGCCACCATCACCCTAATACCAAAACCTGACAAAGATGCCACAAGAAAAGAAAACTACAGGCCAATATCACTGATGAACATAGATGCAAAAATCCTTAACAAAATTCTAGCAATCAGAATCCAACAACACATTAAAAAAATCATACACCATGACCAAGTGGGCTTTATCCCAGGGATGCAAGGATTCTTCAATATCCGCAAATCGATCAGTGTAATTCACCACATTAACAAATTAAAAAATAAAAGCCATATAATTATCTCAATGGATGCAGAGAAAGTCTTTGACAAAATTCAACATCCATTTATGATTAAAAAAACAAACTCTCCAGAAAGCAGGCATAGAAGGAACATTCAATTCAGTTCAGTCACTCAGTCATGTCTAACTCTTTGTGATCCCGTGAGTTGCAGCACACCAGGCCTCCTTGTCCGTCACCAACTCCCAGAGTTCACTCAGATTCATGTCCATCAAGTCAGTGATGCCATTCAGCCATCTCATCCTCTGCCATCCCCTTCTCCTCCTGCCCCCAATGCCTCCCAGCATCAGTCTTTTCCAATGTGTCAACTCTTCACATGAGGTGGCCAAAGTACTGGCGTTTCAGCTTTAGCATCATTTAAATATACAGGTAAACCTAACTTATAAATGTATTACAAGAAGGCCTCCCCCTTTTTTTTAACATTTTTTAAAATTTATTTTTAATTGGAGAGTAATAGCTTTACAATATTGTGTTGGCTTCTGCTATACAACCACATGAATCAGCCACAAGTACACGTATGTCTCCTCTCTCCCGAAGCTCACCCTACCTCCCACCCCATCCCACCTCTCTAGGGAGTCACAGAGCACCAGGCTGTGTGCCCTGTGCCCATACAGCAGCTTCCCCCTGGTTATCTGTTTTACACATGGCAGTGTATATATGTCAATGCTACTGTCTCAGATCGTCCCATCCTATCCTTCCCCCACCGTGTTCAAAGTCTGTTCTCTTATGCCCGCATCTCTATTCAAGAAGACCACTTCTAAGTTCAGTATTCCAAAAGAATTTTTATGTAAAATGATGGCTGAATTATCAGCACACACTATATTTCTAGAATATGTTGATGTAATAATTCAAACACTAAGCCTTTCATTCATTCATTTATTCATTCACACAATACACCTTTATGTAACAGTTTTCATGTCAGTCACTAACCTTCAGGTACACAGAAATGGAAGAAGCCACATGTTTGTCTTTAAGGGAAGCCATGAAATCAGAAAATGTACAAGACCATACTCAAATCTATTGTCTAGGACGTGTTCAGATACTGCAGCCTGTCAAGTTAGGTATAACTGAGGTAGGAATAATGCTGTAGGTTCGTTCTGACAACCATACAACGCCTAGCAGGAGTCTGGTCTGTGGCAAGAATGGGCTGAGCACACAGTGCACACAGGTCTATCTTTCCCTTCTTCATTCTCTCATCCTGGAAAACAGCCTTTGGCTTTCTAGATCCCAAGCACCAAATGAGGACTCCTCTGCCCCTGGCAGTGTCTGGCAATTTCTGCATTCGGGATAAATCTGGTTCAGGATTTCATGGCCAGGGAATCTTTGTAAAGCAATCCATAAAAGGCAGTCCATGACTATGTTACATGTTTATGAAGTAGGAGAAATGAGCCAAAGAGATCCTCCGTATCCTTTCCTTCAGGCACAGGAAAAGATAGGATATGGACTTAAATCCACAATTTATAATCTTAGAATCTCCTCCAAACCCAGTAGAGCTGTTTATCATCTCACTGTACACATGGCCCAGAAAGAGAAAATGAGCCTTCTTTAAGGAAAAGTCCGTACAGTGAAAATATAAACAACTGCATGGAGAGCTCTGCACTGAATTTACACAGACTCCAGCCACTGCTCAAGATGAAGAAATCAATGACAGCACAAAAACCTGTCACTGAACCTCAAGAGATGCTTCATTTTCTGTGCTTTGCTTTACTGTAGAGTGTCTCACTCCTGATCAGGTTCTTTCCCCAGGGAGTGGCAATAGGCTAACAGCAAGGAACGTCTGATTTGTTCTCTAAAGCAGCAGGATCGAAGGTGCTCAGTGGAAAACTTAATGCTCCTTCTGAGTTCCGCCAATGGCTGCTATCTCTCTACCATTACTTCAAAGTCTCCTTCCCAAGCTCTTCAAAATATGTAACAAGCTTAAGGAGAGAACATCTGGTTCCAAGGATTAAAGAATGTATCACCTACTTAACAATAGCATATGCAGGGTGGAGGAGAGCTATCTGGATAGTAATTATTTCCTAAGAGGTCAGTTTCTTAAAAATCCTTCTGAGTTCCGCCAATGGCTGCTATCTCTCTACCATTACTTCAAAGTCTCCTTCCCAAGCTCTTCAAAATATGTAACAAGCTTAAGGAGAGAACATCTGGTTCCAAGGATTAAAGAATGTATCACCTACTTAACAATAGCATATGCAGGGTGGAGGAGAGCTATCTGGATAGTAATTATTTCCTAAGAGGTCAGTTTCTTAAAAATATTAACTAATATTTACCAAGTATTAAGTCCCATCTTGGGGCTTCCCTCATAGCTCAGCTGGTAAAGAATCTGCCTGCAATGCAGGAGACCAGGGTTCAATCCCTGGGTCAAGAAGATCCCCTGGAGAAAGAAATAGCAATTCATTCTAGCATTCTTGCCTAGAGAATCACATGGGCAGAGGAGCCTGGCTGGCTACAGTCTGTGGGGTCGCAAGAGTTGGACACGACTGAGCAACTAAACCACCACCAGCACCAAGTCCTACCTCATGTACGCACTACACCTATTAAAACATTCAGTCCTCATGGCAGCCTCACGACGCCAGTAGTTTTATACACAGTTTATTAAAGAGAAAACTGAGTTTTAGAGAAATTAAGACTAAATAATTTATCTAAGTTCATGCAGGCAGTAAATGTCCAAGTTTCACTCTCTTATATTTTGGTCAAGAATTTATTTCTGAACTCAACATAGTAGAAACTAATTTGCCTTTACTTTGAAATGTTCTTAAATTATAAAAACCAAGAAAAATAAATGTCTAATATTTTAATTAACACAAATACTTATTCATGTCATTGAATTCCAGTTTTTCTTTCTCATGTGCTTAACAGATAACTGCAATTATCACGTGCATGCAGATTTTCAAATATTCTACTCTGAAAGTTTTCAAGCATAGAGAAAAGTTAAGGAATTTTACAGTAAACACCCATATACAAAGAACTACATTTTACATCAATATTTATTATATTTTGTTCATCATTTATCCAGCCATTATATACAATTCTGCATCCTTCTATTTATTCTCATATTTCCTTATAAGAATTTTAGTTGTTGTGTCACATCATTTTAATTATCTGCCAAGTCTTCTAAACACTCCTTAGTGGAGCCCTTCTCTTTATCTTACTTTACATCTTATCTTAATCCTAAACATACTCTATTTACTTTCCTTAAAATGATTTACTCACCCATTTATGATACCATGCTCAAGCCTAATGCTGGAATTTTACCCATTTGAACTCCTGGCACTGCCCTAGGCACACAAAAATGACTCTAAATGACTCTAAATGCCTATGGATTGATCATGGCACTGATTAGATGACAGGGATCCAGGGAGACTATATGGCAACGCACTCCAGTGTTCTTGCCTGGAGAATCTCAGGGACGGAGAAGCCTGGTGGGCTGCCGTCTATGGGGTTGCACAGAGTCGGACACAACTGAAGCAACTTAGCAGCAGCAGCAGATGATGATAATATAACCTTCTCAATAATGAGTCAGGACGATACCAAATTCTACCTAAGTATTCAGTTCAGTTTATTTCAGTTCAGTTGCTCAGTCCTGTCCTACTCTGCGACGCCATGAATCACAGCAAGCCAGGCCTCCCTATCCATCACCAACTCCCGGAGTTCGCTCAGACTCACATCCATCGAGTCAGTGATGCCATCCAGCCATCTCATCCTCTGTCGTCCCCTTCTCCTTCTGCCTCCAATCCCTCCCAGCATCACTCAATATGCCAGCAAATTTGAAAAACTCAGCAGTGCCCACAGGACTTGAAAAGGTCAGTTTTCATTCTAATCCCAAAGAAAAGCAATGCCAAAGAATGCTCAAACAATTGCACTCATCTCACACGCTAGTAAAGTAATGCTCAAAATTCTCCAAGCCAGGCTTCAGCAATACGTGAACTGTAAACTTCCAGATGTTCAAGCTGGTTTTAGAAAAGGCAGAGGAACCAGAGATCAAATGGCCAATATCTAATGGATCATCAAAAAAGCAAGAGAGTTCCAGAAAAACATATATTTCTGCTTTATTGACTATGCCAAAGCCTTTGACTGTGTGGATCACAATAAACCTAAGTATTAGGAAATCCTAATTATCACATTTGCTATAACAGGAAAAGATTTATTATTTATTTAATTTATTATAATATCCCTAATTAATGCTACAGATCATTAAAACAAGACTATGTAAGCAAAGACCAGTATTCTCACCATTTACCTGCTTCTATACGTATAGTTTGGAGAAAAACCAAGGAATCTGCAAATCCAAAGTAAAGTGAGTGCCACCCTTTCTGGAGCACAAGTATGTAACTGATGAATAAATGTGATCCAGACATATTTGGAGGTTTCCTAGGGAGAGTCACCTTATTATCTTCACTCAGTCAACAGATTTATTCAGTATCTACTCTGCTCAGATACTCTGCCAGGTGCTGGAAACCAAAATTAAACAAATCATTTCAAAGAGCTCACACAGTGAAGGACAATTAGGTTGATATAACATTCAGTTTGGAAATTATATAGAAGTGTACTGTGTCATTATTTGAAAACAGAAAAGGGCACCTAATCCAGTTGCCAGTATCTATGAAGAGCAGAGGAAATTCGCCAGGGAATAATTCCTACAGTTGTGTATGAGCCCAATCTTAAAATCTAAGCAGGAGCTGGCTAAAGATAAAGGTTTTTGTTTAGCCTCTCACTCATGTCTGACACTTTTGTGACCTCATCTGTAGCCTGA
This sequence comes from Madoqua kirkii, assembly GCA_006408675.1. Taxonomy (NCBI): domain Eukaryota; kingdom Metazoa; phylum Chordata; class Mammalia; order Artiodactyla; family Bovidae; genus Madoqua; species Madoqua kirkii. The sequence goes on along the minus strand of SJYC01024787.1, from coordinate 20,443 downwards.
CAGGCTCCTTTGCCCATGGGATCTCCCAGGAAAGATTACTGGAGTGGATTGCCATGTCCTCCTCCAGGAGATTTTCCTGACTCAAGGATCGAATCCACTTCTCTGTAACTTCTGCATTGGCAGATAGATTCTTTATTGCTGAGCCACCAGGGAAGCCCAAAGGATTAAGGTATAGGTATATGATTTTCCTAGAGCAAGGACTTTAGCAAGATGCATCATGAGTCACACGAAACTCCTAAGCAGTTTGGCTTTTCCTAGCTAGTCTGAGATAAGAAATATGTGAAGGACAGATAGGCAGGGCAAGATGATTGAGAACCTGATGTATCCTATTAAGAACTTGGACATTTTTCTCTAGAAATGAGAAACCGTGAGGAAGTTTAAGCAAGGAGTGACATGGTCAGATTCTTGCTTTAAATAGATCACTTCAGAGATAAGGAAACTCGTTAGGAAAACCTGCCACAGATCAAAAGACACATCTTGGGACTCTGACCCATGATAGTATCTATAGGGTTGGATTGGAGGAAACAGACTAGAGAAACTGGTGAGATTCATTTTGGGGTAAATCCTAGTTTTCTGTAATCCCTTGTTTAGAAAATTGAGTAGAGTTGCTATGAACTATAAATAAGGAGTGGTTTGGGATAGGAACAGGAGGCAACTGGGAAGAAGATATTTTTGTTACATTTTTGAGACTTCTATTTCTTGATAACACTGATGTTTCAACTGAGCTTTCCACTTACAATCAATAGCATGTTCTGAATGTTTATGTTTCCTTAAAATTCATGAGATAAAATCCAAACCCTGAAAATGATGGCATTAGCAGGTGGTGCCCTTGGGAGGTGATTAGCTTATGAAAGTAAAACCTTCATGAATCAGATTCATGCCCTTATAAAACAGACCACACAGAGGTCCCTAGTCCCTTCCTTGAGGTAAGGTTCCAGTGAGAACATAGCCATCCATGAGCAAATGAGCTCTCATCACACATCAATCCTGTTGGTATCATTATCGTGGACATTACAACCTTCAGAACAATGAGAAATACATTTCTATTTTTCATAAGCCACTGAGTTTACAGCATTTTTTATGGTAGCCTGAAGAGACCAAGATGATAAAGAATACAAATTTTAAAAATAAGGTATAAGGACAGCAAAATCCTCTCTCTTTTGGAGATAAATTGTCCTTTGGTACATCAAAAACCATTAAAGTACAGCCAGTATGGAGAACAGTGTGGAGATTCCTTAAAGAGCGGGAAACAGAACTGCCTTATGATCCAGCAATCCCACTACTGGGATTATACAACAAGGAAACCAGAATTGAAAGAGACACATGTACCCCAATGTTCATCACACCACTGTTTATAATAGCCAGGACATGGAAGCAACCTAGATGTCTATTGGCAGATGAATAGATAAGAAAGCTGTGGTACATATACACAATGGAGTATTACTCAGCCATTATAAAGAATACATTTGAATCAGTTCTAATGAGGTGGATGAAACTGGAGCCTATTATACAGAGAGAAGTAAGCCAGAAAGAAAAACACCAATACAGTATACTAATGCATATATATGAAATTTAGAAAGATGGTAATGATAACCCTGTTTGCAAGACAGCAAAAGAGACACAGATGTAGAGAACAGTCTTTTGGACTCTGTGGGAGAGGGCGAGGGTGGGATGATTTGGGAGAATGACATTGAAACATGTACAATATCATATATGAAATAAATTGCCAGTCCAGGTTCAATGCATGATACAAGATGCTTGGGGCTGGTGCACTGGGATGACCCAGAGAGATGGTATGGGGAGGGAGGTGGGAAGGGGGTTCAGGATGGGGAATGCATGTACATCGATGGTGGATTCATGTTGATGTATGGTAAAACCAATATAATATTGTAAAGTAATTAGCCTCCAATTAAAATAAATAAATTTATATTAAAAAATAAAATAAATGTATGAGTAATGTTCAAAAAACAGTTAAAAGAGTAAAAATGTCATATTTTCCAACTAATAAGAAAGTGGATTTCATATTATATTTAATTAAATCATTATTTAATTTATGAATTCAAGAGTTAACTTAGTATTTCTCTGTCTCTAAGTGAAAAGTTAATGATAAAATATTTACATAAAAATGTGACTGAATATTTTTATTCCAACCAGAGTGTTCAAATCAGAATATCCAATCAATGGGAACATAAATCTATCTTGCCCTCTTCTTTTTCAAGGAAAAGCTAATATAGAGATTTTATTTCAAGAAACTATCAAAAGAAAAGCAAATTTCAAAATATACTGAAGCTTAGGGAAATACTCATTCCAGCCTGCTGCATACTTAAATCACCGGACAATGAGCATTCGTGTTCAGAATTATGATTCTGTGTCATTGCAAGTTCTGTAATGAGATGATTTAATGACAGCTACTACTACACCATTCTTCTGATGTAAAGAAAATTTATAAATGCACATTAAAAATATTTACTCAATGAGGGTCAAAACAGCAGCTTTCCTGCTTAACCTAGAGATAATCAAATTAATGAGAACAACCCAACCACTATCTTTTTTAATCACTGTGACTCCCTTGTTTGATCAGTATTACCTAAAAACAACTTTAGTCTTTACGTAATGTCCTTACCAACTGGAAGTAATGATCATCCTCCCCTGATCAAATAACAAGTAACAATGTATGAGAACAAAAAACTTGTAAGTAAATATAAATAAAAGTACCCATTTGGTGGAGCAATTCTCAGCCATGACTATCTTCATAAGGGTTACATTCAGGAAATCTAAGTATGAATTTCTCTAGACACTATGTGTGAAACAAACTTGAACCTTCCAAAGCCAGTCTGACTGACTCTCAGCTTTATCCCACTGTGTGTCTACAGGAGCTCAGCCACAGACATATTGATTTAGGTCATCTCTGCAGAGATGGAAACTCCACTTTCAGCATCTTCTCCAGAGTCCAGCCAGAGAAGCTGATTAGTAAAGCTCTAAAGGCTTCCCTGGTGGCTCAGAGGTTAAAGCATCTCCTTCCAATGCAGGAGACCTAGGTTTGATTCCTGGGTCAGGAAGATCCCCTGGAGAAGGAAATGGCAATCCACTCCAGTATTCTTGCCTGGAGAATCCCATGGACAGAGAAGCCTAGTAGGTTACAGTCCACGGGGACGCAGAGTCAGACACGACTGAGCGACTTCACCTTCAAAGGCTTCTTGACATAAAAGTTGAGAATGAGAGGTTATTTGCTCTCAAGCTTCTGCTGACTGTCCTTATCCTGTAAAATCAAGAGGTCAAATAAAATGATTAGAGCATGGAAAGTAGCTTAATAAAAAAGTTCAACTACAACGGAAGTTGAGAAGCAGCATAAGAATCAAGGTCTCCCACTGCCTCTCAAAGACGATGAACAAATGGTCAGAAGATCGCATGATGATATCAAATAGTGCTGTTAATTCCTTAGAGGTAGACTCTTTTCCAGATGCTTCCACACATGTAATTAATATAATCTGCACATCAACTTTGTCCAGTAGGCAGAGATTTTTTTCCACATAAAGCAAGATAGGAGTCAAAATGAACACTTGAATAAGTAGCCATCATGTGCTGCTGCTATCTTAATCGTCAAAACCCCTGTGTGAAGTGCACAGAATCATTCTTACGTTTTTATTAAAAAAAACTTTTTTTATTGGAGTATAGTTTACAATGTTGCATTAGTTTCTGCTGTACAGCCAAGTGAATCAGTTATATGTATACACATATCCTCTCCCTTTCGGACATCTCTCCAGCCTCCCCTTGCCCCCTCCGGATAATCCCACTCCTCTACATCATCACAGAGCACCGAGGCGCGCTCTCTGTGCTTTAGAGCAGCTCCCCACCAGCTGTTTCACCCATGGTCGTGTATACATGTCAGCGCTGCTCTCTCAACTGGATCATTTCTGTTTAATAACTAAACTGATGCATGGAGATATCAAGTACATAAGTAACAGAGGTAGCACTAAGTATGTACAGGCGTGTATCTGTCTTGTGGTATACCACATTGTTTCCCAGGAGGGAGTTTAACATATCTTGGAAAGGTGCTGAGTTCCAGCCTCAGCAGAGTCCAGGGATATCCTCAGGATGGACAACGTTGGTGAATAAAGAAAGATAGATAAAGAAAGAGACATGGGGTGACCAGGCTTTTTTGGTGAGAGAGGCCCATTCACTTTATTTTTCTCAGGGCTTTTATACCCTGAGTTGTACATACAGCAAGGTGAAAAATGCAGAGTCAACTCAACATTCAATCAGTAATAACTTTTATTGGTATCAGGTTCCTTCTTGTAAGAGTCTTATTCTCCGTACATCACCTTCTGTTCCAGAGGCCTGTTGATATTCCATGACCTCTTTTTGATAAAGGTTGGTCAGCCAGAACAATAATTTTCCCTTAGAGTGTTTCTTCTTAAATTCCTAGCCTGCGTCACCCTTAAAGTACAGAGTTACATTTTTATGGAGCAAAGATTCAGTGGGTTACAGCAAAGAAAGAACCTATTAACTCAAAGTCTAATGTTGCTAATGCTAAGGCTGCTGCTTGTTATTTCTATATCTTAACTATATGCACTCCCAGGAACACAATGGATAAGGGATATGAGAATTTGGCAGCAAGTATTGACTCAACAATGTTGCAAAAGTCTGGATAAACTTGCCCAGTAAGATAGAATGCTAACAGGGGGTTTGAAACACTCCTTTCATGCCCAGGAGATTTATAAACTAAAGCCCTAAGTTAACTCTTTTCAGAGAAAGGTGGTCGGGGCAGCCCCCTGCTAGTGTCAGAAGATCTGGTGAAAGACATAAAATAGTAAGACAGACAGATTCTGGTTTTGAGGTAGGTGCTCGAGCAGGTCCAGGGTGTCTGTTGAGTCCTGAGGCCTTGCTTATCAGGACTCTTCTGCATGACCTTGTCATGTGTTGGATGGCCCAGGGAGTCCCTCAAGTCCTGCATGACCTTGTCATGGGTGGGATCTCCCGTGCTGGCTCCTGGCAGAAAGGTAAAGGAGAATTCTTAGGATGAACTGTTTTCAATCATAAGAATTCTTATAAGAATTTTTAAAGAATTCTTAAAGTGGAATTTATTTCTCTTCTCAAAAGCAGAACTATATGAGAAGAAAAATAAACTGCACTGTCCTTCCCTTTCTCTCTCTAAATGCCTCTCTAGGGTAGTCCTTTTAACTATCCCTGCTTACTGATTCATTCAACTGAGTCTTCCCTTGACCCTTAGGAACCCAGGAACATATATTGGGAGTTGAGTACATGTCCAGGACTTGTTATGAGCATTGTTCTTCAAGATTTTACTCTTTTACAAAAGAAAACAATGAGGCTCAGGGATAACTTGCCTGCCCATAGAGCCTTTTTGCTCTGGGGCTGGACCTGGTCTCCAATGCCTACCATCTCACAATGAAAATCTTCTATCACCTGAGCTCCCAGAGCCAGGGCCTGGTCTCACTTGCCGCATGCAATTCCACATGGAAAACACAGTGTCCTAATTTCACACTCGAAGTTGAGGCTTAGCCTTGTTCTTATACCTAACACAGTTCCCAAAAAATTAATTTTTACTGACTTAAGAAAATGGCATGACTTAGAGCCTAAAGAAATTAGCTGAAGAAATACAGAAAGGAAAATCAGTGTTGGAGGACAGAAATGATTCTACCACTACGCCAAGAACCAGTTCCTGAGGGACTGAGTGACATGGGAACCCTGCATCGGAAGGAATGCATTCTCATTTCATTTGCAGATGTGACTGTGAGGACCATAAAACCAGAGGTGACCTGGGGCATTCCTCTACACTTCAGTCACCTTCCTCTTCAGAGAGAGAAGCCATGTAACCGCATGGCTGGTCATGTGATCACTATTGGATTCCTGACTCCTCGCCACCTACATCATCTAAGTATGCTTTGTCACCTTCTATTGCCCTTGGCAACAAGATTTACCATTAGTCAGAGTTGCCTGTGGAGACCTAAGAGAGAAAGCTTATAACTCGAGTACACAGTCCTGACGCAGAGGGTTAGAATTTATTTTTGACAGACATGAAGGGAACCCGTGTTCTTATACCACTCAAAATGCAAGATGTGTGGATACAATGGTTCCTCTGTTTTAACTCTTTACGTTACACAGAGAGACAAGGGAATAGAGGGAGGGGGCAGGGGAAAGAAAGGAAGTTTAAAAAGACTTAGGCAACTTGTGCAACATTTTCGACTAAGTTTTAGTAATAAAGCTTTATCAAAACCCTAACATTATTTGAAATATACACTGCACTGCTTTCTGCAAATAATGTAAATGTATTAGCGAGGTCACATTCACCAAATTGAAAGCTAGATTAACTCTCAAGTTTGTACTACTTTGACACCCCAAATAGCATTGTCAGTCATACTTTTACTAAATATTGCAATGGACTGATAAGGTCAATAAGAATATTATAAGATCAGACTACTTTGCAACATTTACCAGACATGCCACAAATCACAGAACAGCTGTCAATATGCAATTAATAAAAACTTAATTGAATTAAATAAATCCTTTAGATTTGGAGAAAACCGCCATGACGAACTTTTGCTCTAGAAGCTGACTATGAAGATATTCCCTTTCAAATACTGGAGGCAGTGGGTCGCCTCTCCTTTTGCTCTGTTACAAAGCCTGGTTCGTCTTTCATCCTGTTACAGTGAACTAGGAGATGGACAAGCACAGTTGGTCCCAAATGACTTTTCAAAGCCTAAATCTCAAGCAGGGCTTCCTCAAGTGTTTCCCATTAAAGCAGAAATCACATTGCAAGAGGAAACAGAGAAAATATAAGACCAGAAGTTTTTGGAAGATTAAAAAATAATGTCACTCTCACTTTTCTGTTTCCAAAGCCTGTGACAGGTCCTAGCATGTAACAAACAAGTAAAACACAAACTTTGGATGAGTTGAACTTCCTTTAGTATAAATTCGGGGAGTGGATTAGATCTCAGGAATCCTTTTCAGGTGTAAAACTTCATGTTTTTATGATTCCATAGCTAGCGTCACTTTCAAAATAGAGAATATAAACATTACCCTTAGTTTCTTGATATCTGCATTAATTCTGACTTGTAAAACACAATTTTAGTAAAGCTGATGACACTTTGAAAAAAGGATACACTGAAATCAGGTCTTTATTACTACCAAATCATAACACAGTATAATTAAGGGGTATGCTTGTGGGTAATAACATTTTTCAGTAGACATGTTGTCCCAAGGAAACAAAGTGATTCTTGTCAGAAGTCAGACATGGAAGAGAATGTGGCAGCACAAGGATATAACATGCTTTCTCTCACTGAAACAAGAGTTAATTATGGATTTTATTCATGTGTGAAAAAAGATAAAAAATATCTTCCTTTGGAAGGATTACACATAAGTGGGGTAATATAAATAAATTATAATAAACATATCAGGAAAGTGTTTGCAGAACAAGATCAACACTATGGTAAACGTAAGAGAAACAGACTGGGGCATATTGAAAGTCCTAGCAGGAGAGTCAGTTTTATAGAGAGTGGCTAATGTGTGCCTCACTGAAAAGGTAATATTTGAGCCAAGTCTTCAAAGGGAGGAGAGATATTATACCTGAGGAAGGGTTCCAAGCAAAAGTCACAGCAAATGCAGAGACAGGCAGTGTGCCCAGTGCTGGCAACTGAGGATGCAGCAGAGTCAGCATGAGGAAGAAAAGGGGATGAGAGGACGATAACTTCTGAAAGGTAATAGAATCGTAGGTCTTTAGCTTTTGACCTGAGAGAAATGAAGAGCCATTACCTGGTTTTGAGCTGACTGGTTTGAGATCTAACACAATTACACTGGCTTTTCTTTTGAGAAAAGTATATAAAGAGGAGAAGTTAGACGCAGGGAGACCAGTCAGAGGCTGCTGTAATAATCCAGGGAGGACACAGGGTGGAAGCAGTAGAGATGATGAGAAACAGCTGGCTTTAGGATATATTTTCAAAGATGCATTGGAAGGATTTGCTAATGAAGTGATGGAGGTACGAAGGCGAAAGAAGCTTCAAGAAGAATTCTGAGGATTTTGGTCTGGAACAACCATGGGTGGAGATGTCATTAAATGACATGACACAGATTGCATGTAAAGCAGCAATTTTTCTTTTCGTTTTTCTTCTTTTTTTGTGTGTATATGGGTATGTTTAGAAGCTCGACAGCTCACGTTTGCATACAATGAGTTTGGGACGTCTACTGGGCATTTTAAGTAGGCAGTTGAAATATAGAAATATGGAAATCAACGGATATTTTGAGCCAGAGATGCATATTTATGAGTCATTAGCCTACCCTTAGGATTTCTTAAAATGGCATTTAATGTGCTCACTGAGGAAATCGGTGCAGGTATAAAGGAAACAAAAGAGAAGAAAGGAAAGGGGAGGGGAGGGGAGGGGAGGGGAGGAAAAAGAAAAGAAAGGGGAACAGAAGAAAATAGGTCTTAGCTCTAAGCCTGAGGGTGAAACAGTGTGAGGCGGTTCAGAGAAAACCCAGTGAAAAAAGGGACAAAAAAAACCAGGCTGATGTGACTGGCCAGCTGGAGAGTCTGGGGTATTGGAAGCCAAGTGAAGAAAATGCTTCCAGATCAGGAAACCATTCCATGGCCATTTTGAAACTTACTGTTCATTTGAGAACAATTCCAGGTGTTTCAAACCCACACAGACTGCAGGATTCCACAGGAAGAACACGAAGGCATTGCTAATGGCAATATCTACCTCATGTAACGCTTCGCTCATAAAGGAAAATGAAAACATGTTAGTTTATTTAGACACGCAGATAGAGTAGAATTTTTCCAATCAAAGATGAAGTGCTTAGGTTCCACCATCAAAAACATAGTTTTCTCACAATGTACTAGAAATGCAACAGTAATCATACTTACATAATTTATCTGCTATATATAAATCTCCTATTTCAGAAACAATAATTATTTTCAGTCCCAGTTTTAGAAGGCAGTAGCTCCTTGCCTCTAGAATTTTGTCAAATAGTTAAAAGAAATGCATTCAAATCTTAGAAGAAGTCAGGGCAAAAATAACAGATAATTTTTGGTCTACAAAGACACAATATAATATGATCATAATAACACGAGCAACTGTAACAAACAGAATTGCTCTCTATTGAGGATCTGTTATGTGTATTATCTCATATTCAGCCATTTACCTGCAAAGTTCTGAGATATTATTATCCTTTTTAAAAGATGAGAAAACCTGGACTCAGATGGTGTATGATATTTCCATTGTCATGTAGTTAGTGAGTAATAGAGTCAAGATTGGATTTTTTTTCCAATGATCTAGAGGTCAGAACTTCTTGGACTGTATTCCTTGCTTTGCCACAAATGACCTGGTAAACTCACTAAGTCATCTGGAATACCTTTTTTTAGGTCATTCAACTGAAAACATATGGATGCTACCAACTTGAATGATGACTGTGAGGGTGAATATGGGCAGTAAGATGCACAGAGCTAGGCTTCACTTCTGTGGAAGGATTGAAGAAAAGAGTCATATCAAAGTGGGAGATAAAAGGATGAGGATCAGTAAAGATAGCTCCAAGGTGCTGACTCCTCCACCACTGATGGGGTTTATAACAAAAGACAAGAAAGAGAATCCTAGGAACAGTAGAGAGAGAAAAAAGAAAAAAAGAAACAGCATGTAGCCTCAAGGCCAATGGAAAGATAATACCTTCAATTAATATATATAATTTAATTTGTATACTTTTCACTTAAAAAAAATTATTTCTAATCAGAGGATATTTGCTTTACAATATTTTTTGTTTCTGCCATATAACAGCATGAATCAGACATATGTATACATATGTTACCTCCGTCTTGAACCTCCCTCCCTCCACCTCTCATTCCATCCCACCCCTGCAGCTTGTCACAGAGCACCAGTTTAATTTTCTTTCTGTTTTAAGGCAGAAATTTATACTGACCTAAGAAAATTATTTCCTAAAGGAAATCAGTCCTGAATATTCATTGGGAAGAATGATGTTGAAGCTGAAACTCCAATTCTTTGGCCACCTGATATGAAGAACTGACTCATTGGAAAAAACCCTGATACTGAGAAGGACTGAAGGCGGGAGGAGAAGGGGACAACAGAGGATGAGATGGCTGGATAGCATCACTGACTCAATGGACATGAGTTTGAGTAAGCTCTGGGAGTTGGTGATGGACAGGGAAGCCTGGTGCGCTAAAGTCCATGGGGTCACAAAGAGTCAGACACGAGCGACTGAACTGAAGATGATGATTACGACAATTAATGCAAAATAAAGGCAGAAGTAATAGGGAACTGCCAGTATGATTGTGGCATAACTTAAACTTTTACCTGTGGAAGAAAAGGATTGCTGACCTTACCGATTCTCCTACGAGAACTGGCACTTGCCAGTGCCCAGTGCCACTTGCTCTGTGGCATCTGGTCATAAGATGGCACACCCATGACCTTCAAAAGCTGGGCTGATATTCAAGATTATCTGCAACACCCAATCCAAAGGGGCTCATGTATCACCAATGTTTTCATTATACGGAATTATGATGGGTCTTTATATTCTATCATTCCTTCACTTCAATACTTTTTCATCCACTTCAATACTTTTTCATCCAGTTTAGGACTTCAAAATTGGGCCTTTGGTTAGACTGGCTCAAACTGTCACCTGAGGAATTCCACCATCCTATAGAATTCAACAGTTCATCATCTAAACCAGCAAGCTTCCTGGAAGTTTCAAAATATTCACCATGCATTTGTTAATTATCTATTGTCAGAGACAGGAATATGAAATTAGAGATGACTGAATGCCATTTTCCTGATCATATATAAATTATCTAAGTAACTAAGTCTTTTGGAGAAGGCAATGGCACCCCACTCCAGTACTCTTGCCTGGAAAATCCCATGGACGGAGGAGCCTGGTAGGGTATAGTCCATGGGGTCGTGAAGAGTCGGACATGACTGAGTGACTTGCCTTTCACTTTTCACTTTCATGCATTGGATAAGTAAATGGCAACCCACTCCAGTGTTTTTGCCTGGAGAATCCCAGAGATGGCAGAACCTGGTGGGCTGCCGTCTATGGGGTCGCATAGAGTCGGACACGACTGAAGCGACTTAGCCGCAGCAGCAGCAACTAAGTCTTCAGCACTCACCACATTAAATATGGACTTCCTAGATGATTGCTTTTTACTGGACTCAGTATGAGTTAACTTATTTTTTCAAGCATCCTTCTTCCAGCCCTTATTAGAACTGTCAAACAAGGAAATAAATTCCCTTGTTCTCCCAGCATCTCCCTGTAGTCTATGATCTTCCTTAGACAAGTCCAAATGCATTTATCACAGGATAAACAATAGGAATGACAGACTATTAAAGGTCAAGAGTGTGCTTCCTCAGTATCCCATAAGCAAGTGGCCATGTCTAATATCTTTGAAAGTACTTTAGTTATTTTTCTTCTTTAAATATAGCTACACTTTGGAACCCTAGACAGCCGACCTCAGCTATACTTTATCAGAGGCAGTAAAGATTTAGATCATTCAATTTCATACTGTGATCTGGAGAAAACTGAAACTAAAATCTATACTTTGGGAAATTCATGCCAATTGATACAGATAAGGAGATAAACTCACCACACAGAAATGTAAACACACTCAATGTTGCACAAGTACCAGTTCTCATGTATCAAACAATGGGGATGGCAATTGTTTCTAGACACTTCTTAACAGATTAAAATTTAAAGTACATTCAGTGACAAAAAGGTATCACCATGTTGAATTTCTCTCATATGTTATCTAAAGTGAAACCATTTCAAAACACTCATAGCAGATCAGGTTTATGACTATCTACACTAAGTCACAGAAGCACTGAGCTCTAAAAAGGCAAAGAAGAAAGCTATCGGTATTTTCTAAGTTACAATTCAAGGAAGGCTGCATCATTTAAAACAAAATTTTTGAAAAGGTCTCTTCTTACGCTGTTCTGAGGGAGAAAGAAATGAAATGGTCCATCAACTCTCATTAACAAACAATGTAAAAATAACTGTTGGATTCACTGGCAGATGGCTTGAATTAGTCAGCAAAAACCAGTTAGGGCTTAGTAGCAAATTGTATTTTGTTGGGAAGATATAACCATAGTGATATAGTATAATTTTACTTGGTGTTTATAAGTATAAAAAAAGATGACAACATTGGAACTTGACGCAGGTCACTTTGCCCTCTTTTGCTGATCAGGCATATTTAACATTTATATCAACAATTTGTTAGTTAAAATTATCAATCTTCCTAAAACTGAGAGACAATGAACGGAAAATAATTTTACAAACATGCATAAATTCCTAGGATGACTCACTCAGCAAGACTGTAGCTAGCAGTAATGTAACCCATGAAGTGCACAAGCTGATAAGGGGGTTTGGATTATACTGCAATGCAGTTAGACTTTGGCTCCCGCACTGCATCAGCCTCATTCTTAGTCCACACAGGCTGAAGTCCTCATCCTTCAGGGGGAAAAGTGGATTTCAGAAGCTATTTCTTCATGATCACTGGACTTTTTCAGTTCCGTATGTGTATATGCACAAATCCATTACACTTAATTTATGCTTCTTGAAAGCACAGGCTAACAAACATAGACTTCCTTTAATTTTACAACAGTGCCCTGCAATTTGTGCTACTGAATAACATGGACATCATTTATAGTGTTATGACACTATATTGTCCTAATGTATGATTTATGAACATTAATATATGGCTAAATCAAAGTTTAAGCCATCAACTACACTCCAAAATAAACTAAAATTTTAAAAATTAAAAATAAACTAAATTTATACATTGGTATCTGTCTCTACTTATGTGAAGCAACTTCAAAATACACTATTTTTTCCCCCAATAGATGGACATTTGTGAATTCAGTCCCAGCCAGAATGCAACTGATCCAATCACACCTTAACTCTGAAGATTTTATATTCCAGGGAACAATACCTTGCTTGTGACACATAGAGCTGAGTAGAAATCTGACACATTGGAAACTGGGTTTCTGGCTCAGTAGTAGAAGGATGTGGTTGTCTTGAAAGTCAAGTCTCTGGATTCCAAGACTGGCAGGATCTCTGGAGACCTGGAGGGGATTCAGTCATTTCTATGATCACCAGAGGAGAAGGCGATGACACCCCACTCCAGTACTCTTGCCTAGAGAATCCCATGGACGGAGGAGCCTGGTAGGCTGCAGTCCATGGGGTCGCTAGAGTCGGACACGACTGAGAGACTTCATTTTCACTTTTCGTGCATAGTTTTCTTGCCTGGAGTATCCCAGGGATGGGGAAGCCTGGTGGGCTGCCGTCTATGGGGTCGCACAGAGTCGGACACGACTGAAGCGACTTCACAGCAGCAGCAGCCTGATCACCAGAACCAGTGGAAGAATGGAGACCCTGCTTTTATTCAGCTGGGGTGGCAGAAAATGCAAACGCAATTCTGCTTTATGTCATATGGATGCGAAAACGTGTTATTTAGACTATGAAAACCAAATCTTCTTCATTTGCACTATATACCAAACAGGAAAAATATTCTTTAGGGAATTAAGAATAATATCAAAATTCCCTGAAGCCCAGATTCATTAAATATTGGATACTGCATTGTAATACAGGAATGGATTATGATGATGAATGTGAAATCAACTGTTTTGACAAGCCTACATTAATTTTCATCTTCCCAGGGTGGAGTGGGTCAAACTGTAACTGAAATTAGTAATTTGAGGCTATTACAAAACAGTCAACCAACAATATTCAAGCAAAAAATTTTCCTAGAAATTTCTGTGCCATGATATGGTTGTGGTTATTGAGGTTCTGCACCTTCTTTTCAGCTAACAGTTGTGAGACCTTCATGGAAGAAACCCAATTAGTCTTCAGTTTCCGCTTTTTAGAAAATAGGAACAGCTCCTTGAAAACTGTTGACAGGAAAATGGGATTAAAGTAGAAAAAGGTATTTTGCATAATGTCTGACACACATTAAGTGCTCAATAAATGTTGAGAGTATTGTCTCCTTTTAAAGTTGGAGGAAATAAAATGATAATGTGTGTACCACAGTGGAATTTATCACTACCAATTTTTCTTTCCCCAAAGTGTTTCTTCTTTGAGCAATGCCAAGAATTTCAACTGAAACTCAGAACACAAGGAACAAAAGCAAGATAAAAAATGAAACCAATTTATTCTTCCATTTTACACTAGGAAAAAAAAATACTTCCAGCATAGACATTTTGAAGAGAAAGTGTTGAATAAATTGGATACTGTCTAAAAGAAAAAAAGAGGTGATATTCTCATTTAGTTTATACCAGTATGCAATCATGAATTGATTAAGAGTTTGAGATTCCAAGAATCACACAAACTAGTTTGATCAAAATGATTTATTTTCTACAAAGATAGGGGAATGACTGGAATCCAAAGGCAAGAGAGGCTGGGCATTAAAAATTAGAAACTCCAACACGATCAGCAATATGTAATTTTTTTTCCTTCTGCTCTGTGTGTCTATTTCTTTGTTCTAAATCCGTCTCACTTCCTTCTTCATCTTAGGGTCTGTCTCTCTGTTTTTGGCTGCTTCTTTGACCCAAGTTGTTAAAATAATGCTGTCTATAGCTCTCTGGTTCTCAACTTGGAGGCAAATATCCCCAGGAGACATTATCCTTTATATTAATGTCAGTACCAAAAGCACCAGGGAAGGACTATGATTGGGTGATAAGAAGCCCACCCACTGGCTCTTTAGAGTACACCATGCTGTAACTTTTGAAGGAGTCACCTGAAAAAATGGAAAGGTGAAAAAGGATCTTTTCCCAAAAGAAAGCTAATACTAGGTTAACAAGACAGAAGTGTACACTTCGGTATGCATCCATATCCAGATAAATCACATATATACATGGGTATATGTAAGCATTGGTATATACATTATATCATGATTCAATAAATATATATGATAGCTGGATAGACTCTTGGAATACCCCCAATAGATTTGCATTTTAATACTAGTGGGCTAGTTGAGCAAAATATATAATGATTCTGGTACACAGATGGAACTATCCTACTAGTATAAAAAAAAGTATACATTTGTTTCTATAAAATAATGTTAAAAATGCAGAAAATCTGCCAATTACAACATTGCATATGGTAGTTATTATGGATTTGTCCATGGCCACAAATATATTTTGGATGAAGTAAATGCAATATTCTTATTTTAACTGAGAGAAAAATTCCTTCATGATATAGAGTGACAAATTTGATTATATATGAAGACAGTGTACATATATAAAGCCAGCTGCTTAATGTTAGGTCAGGGAAAAAGCAACATAATTTTGGGATCCAAATAAGGTCAGAAAAGACACTTGTACTTTGAGGTTCAGTCGTACTCATGTTTAAATGCTTTATGCTATACAACAAATACTATTCTGACATCTTCACATGGAAATATAATATTGATCATAACCCTTCCAAAACCATAAGCTATTTCTTGATCTATGCTCCTTCCAACCCAACTTGCTCTTCCAACAGTGTCTCCAACTTAAAAAGGAAACTCTTTTATTTTCTTGTCTTAGACAAAAAAACCAATGATCTGTTTTCTTAGACATTCTACATCCAGTCCATCTCCAAACTACATATATTCTCAAAACACATCCTGAATCTCAAAACTTTTCTCAATTTCCATCACAAAAACCTACATCCAAGTATCATCATCTCCACCTGGAATACTGCAAGAACTTTTTAACTGATCTCTTTGCTTTCATCTATATATCTCTATAACCTGTTTTCAACAGAAGCCAGAGTCCTTTTTTTTTTTTAATTTAAATCAAATGATGTCTGCCTTTTGCTCAAAAGCAGCCAATGCTTCTCTTGTCATTCATATCCAAATCTCTATGACAGCCTACAAAGCCATATAGAATCGATACTGTCTCCCAATTCCACCTCCTTTGACCTCTCTGGAGGTGATTATGTTAATCTCCTATTTTCTCCCCTTGAATTACTCCATTCCAACCACACTGATTACTTGACTGTTTTCTTTTTGTATTTATTGTTAATTGATAAGTAACTGCTTTACACTACTACGTTTGTTTCTGCCACTGCTGTTCTAAAAAACACTAGGCACACGTGCACCAGAGGACCTTCGTATTTGCTAACTTCTACCCAGCATGCTCGAATCTCTATGTGGCACAGCCCCTCCTTTCTCTCATTTCTTGCTCAAAGGCTACCCCCTCAGCAAACTCCTCCAAGTTCATCCCATTTAAAACTCTAGACCTCCAGCTTATTCCTATTCTTTGATTTATTTTTCTATACTGTATTTATTCCCATGTGACTCACTATGTATTTTATGCATTTATCTGGTTATTATCAGTATCCCTCTCCCCAGTAGAATGCCAACTCCATGAGAATGACTATTTTGACAATTTGGGCAACTGTTGTATCATTAGTGCCTAGGGCTGACTTGACACAAAGTGAAGGCTCAATAAATATGTTTGCATGAATAAACGAATTATTCAGGAAGGAGGGGTAAAGCTAAAAAAATCTGTACTTTGACAAGACACAGTGTGTTGGCATGGACACTATTAATAGTACACGGGCACTGTCTATAAACCATATTTCTCTTATTGCCATGATCAATACATTGCTTCTCATAAAGTGAATGGACAAACTAGAATAACTATTATTCTGGGATAAAATGACCAGCTTCACAATCAATTACTCTTACATGCATAGCTCAATTCACCTTCCAAAGAATCCTAAGAGCAATATAGAGCCATCTCTGTGGAGTAGGGAATGGCAACCCGCTTCAGTATCCTTGTCTGGAGAATTCATGGACAGGGGTGCCTGGTGGGCTACAGCCCAGAGGGTCACAAAGAGTCAGACTTAACTGAGCTACTAATGCTTGCTGGCAGTAAAGTGGTGCTTTTAAGAACCTCACTGTATTTACTGAGATCCTAACACGTGCTGAAAACAGAGCTTGAGGAATAGATACACAGAAGGACACAGCGAGTTTCATGGCTACAAAGAGTCTGAGTGTCTGAGCATGGCATGTTCTGGGAAACATAGCATGGTACATTATAGACAGCACTGGAATGAAATATGAAAACATCACCAGATGTGACTTTCTGTTGCTCAAGATTACACTTCCATTCAATATCAGGAGAGAAGCAAAAGTGGGTATGGAAGTACCGAAAAGATACTTACTTTTAATTCCATAATTTTGATTATGGGCTTTCCTGGTGACTCAGTGGTGAAGAATCTGCCTGCCAATGCAGGAGGCATGGGTTTGAGCCCTGGGTGGGGAAGATACCCTGGAGAAAGAAACGGCAACCCACTCCAGTATTCTTGCTTGGGAAATTCCATGGACAGAGCATCCTGGTGGGCTACAGTCCACGGGGTCGCCAAAGAGTCAAACATGAATTAGCTACTGAACAACAGTAACAGTTGGGAATATAGTCATTAATAGTGTTTCTTAAAATATGGTGCTGTGCATTATTATCTAAATGAGAAATGTCATAAACACATTGAAAAGTGAAAATTCCTGGGCATCACCCCCATAACTACAGAATCAGTGTGTATGAGGTAGGGAAGGACTTAAGAATATACATATTAATAAAGCCCTCCAGGTGATTCACATCCATTTTAAGCTTTAACAACTGTAGAGCTAAGGCAAAATGTGATGCTTAAACTAAAACAAACCATCCTTTAAATCACTTAGTAATAACTGAAAAACTCCCTTGGAGGAAGGAAGTGAAAGAACAGTCTCAGGAAGAGACCTTGGACACTTCTATTCTTGGTAAAAGCTTTGTATTACAGGTGCTTCAACAACTTTTACAATGCAGGTCAAGACCAAAGTTGATGGTTAAATTTGGCATTTTAAGTGCTAAAGAGAACTGCCTTGGTTATGCAAATCAGCTAAGAACCTAAGTTGTTTAGTCCATGCCCCAAAGTAAAAGCCTTAGTCAATTTTGTAAGAGCTATATTTTCACAAAAAAGGCATCAAATTTATTTCTGTGATAGTATGTAATGCTAGAACAAAATAGATTTTAGTTACTACACCTTAGAGATTATTTGCAAAGCCTTCACAATAAATATTATATCTTATTCCAAAATATAGGGTAATTTTAAAGTATTGCTTATAGCTGCCACTTTACAAAATGTCACAAAGGAATGGGCGGGGGAAGGCTTGTTTTACCTAATAGAATCTTGAGCATTGCAATATCTAGGAATAAAATAATTCTAAAAGTGGAAAACTTTAGTATACAGATACCATTAATAATATACCACTCATATATACAATTAATACTGTTAAAAAATCTGTGAAGTAAATTACAATTAAGCTAAAATGTGTCTCCATTTGGTCTGTTCATATATGAGTATTATGCTTGCTGCTGCTGCTAAGTCACTTCAGTTGTGTCCAACTCTATGAGACCCCATAGATGGCAGCCCACCAGGCTCCCTCGTCCCTGAGATTCTTTAGGCAAGAACACTGGAGTGGGTTGCCATTTCCTTCTCCACTTCTGCTTGCTAGGGACTGACAATTCATCTGGTTGCTTTTTCCTAACTGTGCCTACTTATTTTATAACTGGAGGTATGCAAAAGAAAAAAATCACTTGAATTTAATAGTCAGTTGAACTTTAAACATTGCTAATTTCCAGGTTATAACTAGGGGATGACAAAGTACAACCTGTATGCCAAGTTTGGGCCACAGTCTGTTTTTTATTGCTGGCAAACTCAAAATGGTTTTTATGTTCATAAAGAATTACAAAGAAAAACAAAGAATATGCAACAGAGATCTTAGATGTCACCCAAACCCTAAAATATCTACCATGTGACTGGCCGTTTGTAATAAATGTTTAGTGGCCCCTTTATTAATAAAAATCCTTAAAAAAATCTAGTGATTAAGTCAATTTCTCTGCTTTCCATGAACAAGTCTAAGAAGGGCTCATTTTGGAATTCAGAAGACTGTATCAACAGGCTAAAATTAATACAAAGTAAGGCAGCAAATCAGAAAGAATACACGATATAGTAATAAAAAAGGAAGAGCCTAAATCAGTATAGTGGAAATTCACGGGACCATTTAGTGACAAATATAGACCATTATCTCTATCAAGTTTCAATGATTTGGAAGTACTAGTATATTACTGACTATAATAATTGATATTAATGATAATAATATATAAAAAAAAACCTGTGACTACAAAATTAGGAGTATGACTTATAAAGAATATGTTTAAGTCTATAATGAACTGTATTATAAAGGTAGGAATTACGTCTGTATAATACCCACTGTTACACTTGGTTTGTAGAGTTCAATCATGTTTGCTGAGCAAATGAAATAAGAGAGCCTCACCTTTTCACTCTAGTAAATAAACTGGTATTCAAAGGGTAACTTCCATAATGTGACATCAACTCCTTGGTAATACTGATATATGACAGCACTGTATATGAATATATATATATATATTGCTCCTCAGTCCACCATCTTTTGTTTTTAGTGGGAGGGTTTATAATGTCAGTCACCCAAAGCCTTCCAGCTTTCTCCAATAGGCTTTTTCACTTCTGTCTTTGTATAACTTTTGAGAAAATAAAAAGCAAACAAAATATATATACACACACACAGTACTGTCCCTTCTTCTGTATTTCCTCATTATGTCTAACCCCCCAAATTTCTCAGTTATGTCTACAGTAACCTTATATTGCCTAATGTCAGAATGTTTTAACAGATGATAGAAAATCCTCTCTTGAATGCCTGGCTCAGCCACAGGGAAGAATCTGTGCTAGCTGGGTAACAGTAAGGGATTTCTGAAGTTTCCTGAAAGGCCTAGTATACCTAAGAAATATGAACATGGGAGACTTACTGTGGCTTTCAATTCTGCTCAAAATGATACAAGCTATACAATGAATTAAAACTAAAACTGTCTCCTCCCACATTTAAAAATGTATTTCACTATTTAATCCTATCACTTTTTCTTACCATTCTCTTTTGTAATGCTTGAAAATCTTTCAGTCACAGTACAAAATAACAATTATTAGAATTGGAAGGTACAGGGATTTAATTGGATCACACAGAAGCTGAAAGGTCATAAATTAGTATTGTACCATTTGGATGCTTTCCAAGATATAGGAAATGACACTATTTTTTAATCAGTAAAACAGGGGGAAAAATTACCTAAAATTTCAAAAGGAGTTAAGTAATCAAAATGAAAGAGTTTCCTCACACAAGGTTGTCTTGTGCAATATTTTAAAAGTATATTTACCGTACTTACATAATGCATTCAAACATAAATGGCATTTAAATAACACTACAATGGGTATTATAAGTAGATTATCTACCACCAATACTTTTGAAAGAGGCTAAAAAATGTGTTAAATAACTTCCCTTACTATCCAATGTGTTTACAATCTTAATTATTAGCAACAAATAAAAGAAAAATGAAATGAATGTTTCAATAACTTCCAATTAAATGAATAAGTTTCAGCTGTG